>JANHFK010009555.1:67252-82611 GCA_036250565.1 Sibynophis collaris | reverse complement strand
AATCAATCAATCAATCAATCTATCAATCTATCAATCTATCAATCTATCTATCTATCTATCTATCTATCTATCTATCTATCAATATACTCTATGAGAATGTGTGTGTGTGTGTGTGTGTGTGTGTGTGTGTGTGTGTACACACATATACATATGTATCAGTGGTGGTTCCATTTACTTCCGCTACCAGTTTGGAACTCGCTTGCTTCGCTCACGGTGCTTCTGTGGTGATGTCAGGGTAGATGGGCGGAGCCTCCTGCCGCCACCACTATCAGTTTGCCCAGACCGGGTGCGAACCGGTAGAAACCCACAACTAATAGGTATAGGTATATATATACACGCACACACTGTTTAAACCGTGGAAACTAAAAAGTATCTCAGGATTAGGATGCTTCTAGTGTTGTGGATTTTTTACATTAGCCAGCCCCTGATTCCACTCACAAAGACTCCATCATTGTCCCAGGTAGAAGGACTGGAATGAGGAAGGAAAACAAGACACTCAATTTGAACTGGTTTGACAAAGTATTCAACAGAGAATATAGAAAAGAATGGAGATTGTCTCATACTTTTGAAACCACAAAGGAAACGGTACAGACTTTGATTTTAATTCAATGTCACTGTACCCTATAATATGTACAATATCACCCCAAAGTGGGGGAAACCCTACGAAAGTTAATCCTTAGCAACCATAACACTTATTAGTGGTCACTCTCAATGCAATAGCTAGATAAGATAGGCAAACATTTTCTACAGAACAGTGGCTTTTAAGTTAGGGATGTAGTTTCCCCCTCTATCCAGAGAAAGTTCAAAGGATCTGAAAAAGAAATTCAACTTTCTAGACAACTAGAACATTTTGCATCAGGGAGACATTTCTTTCCTCAAAACCCCAAACCCATCCTTTAACCAAGAAAGCAACACAGAGCATGTAGAGGTTCCAGGCTATAGATACTCCTTTACTGCCTTATTCTCTGGGTTAAATAGTTTAAAACCAATCCTTTTCTTAAGGGGATTTGGAAACAAGGGTTCTGTGTGCTCATGTTCAGTTTTGACTAGTGTACCAGTTTGTTCTTCGAGCTGATTCTCTGGCAATAGTCACTCATGCCCTCAGGTTACTATAATGAACTCTGCACATGGTTGTTTTTTAGGATGACGGCATTATCTTTTTTTCTTTTTTTTTTTACAGAAGCTGCCCAGAGAGACTGACATGAGAGGATTGGCATAAAAATCCAAGTAACTAAATACCTGCTGTTGATCTTCTTGCCAAATATTATCCTTACAGTCTGTCTCGATGGCAAATTGAATGCGAAGTATATGCCCATATCCACATCCTGCACAGGATGTGCAGATCAAGCCAAAAGTCAGCAACAAACATTCACTCACACATGAATGAAGCTTAATGACCGTTCATTCAAAAGAATCGCAACACAGTTATGTTCAGAAAACTAAAATGTCATGATCTGCATTGTGTTCAAAATTAACAGCAAGGGACAATACAGACAACATGACTGGGTTCATGTGATCTCTCCATCCTGGAGCCTGCTTGGCTCAATTATTTTTCCTCTCCTGCCCTCTCTAACCAAGCACATTAAGGAATAAAGGCAAAGAGATAATCACTGTGTGGTCTATGTCGCCTCCCTCTGGGAGACAGGATGGACTGGACTTAAAAGAAGAGGCAACAGAATTAGTGCTTAGCATAGGGCACAAGTAGGAGGTGGCAACCCACTGAGCACAGGTTGCTCCCAAGTCTTGTGACACCAAATGATTCCAGATAAGGGAGAGTTAAAGACCATCTGAAAGTGAAAGATGTCGGGGGATGATTAAAGTACCATGTGAATATCACTAGGACTGTTTTCCTGCACTGCACTGGATCTACTGATTGCATGCATGTCAAGTCATGACTTAAAATTTACAACGTATAACATTCTGTGATTTTACTCCTTCAGGAATATATCTTAAGTGCAGAACTGAAGTACAGAAAAGCTGCAGGATCTCTTCACACAACCTCCCTGCAGATTACAACAAATGATGTCCCATTCCCAAATTTTAATTGTGTTCCAAACACAATCAGAAGGCCCTTATGTTTGATTCATGAATAACAGTGGCTTTTATATTGAACCTAATCTGAATGCCCTGAACATCCTCAAAAAATGCTCTTGAACGTTTGCAAAATGTGTCCTCCTGGTTCCTGAATAACTATTATTAGCCTGAGAAATCTGGTCCTTTCCCATATTTTGATACAGAAATGAAGCTTTCTCTCATTAAAGTATATTAATTACCTTTCTGTTTGGTCACTGAATTTGGCACTCACGGATTTCTGCATTTATGTATATCCATTAAAGGGATTTGTAAAGATTAAAACCAATTTTTTAAAAATTAATGTTTAGAAATCTAATTAAATTAGTAAAATAGCCTGTTGTTTATTATGTCATGCTAATATAGACACAATACTAGCTATGGGATCATATATTAATTAATTTTATTTTGTTTTAATTTATTCAATTTAGGCACCATCGAGCTCTAAACTGACTTTGGGAGATGCATAATAAAACAAAATAGAACAGAAAACACAATATAACAGTTATAAAAGCAAGTAAGGAAATGATAAAAAATAACCAACCACTGGCCCTCTCAAACAAATCCTGACCACCCTAACACAAGGCCTGGGAGAACAGCCAATTATTTAAGAACTTCTAGAATGCCAACAAGATGGGAGTTAAGGGATATTAGGGGGAATCTAATTTTTACAGTTTGTGTGGGATCAGATACAGAAAATACAGGTAGTCTGGTTAATGGCTGCCTTCCTTTAGCAACCATTCAAATTTATTATGGCACTGAAAAAGTAGCTTTATAACTGGTCCTCAAACTTACAAGTATCATAGTGTATCCATGGTCATGTGATCATAATTGGGTGTTTCACAAATGGCATACATTTACAATCCTGCATCATAGAATCACTATTTGTGATTGCCAGCTTCCAATAAGCAGTCAATGGAGAAGCTATTAGTAAGTTGCAAACCATGGTTATGTGACATTGTGCTTAACAACTGCAGTTGATTCATTTAACGACCACAGCAGAACTGATATACTAAGTCTGGCGCAATCATGTGAAGTTTCACTTAAGAGCCATCTCATTTAACAATGGAGTTGCTGGTCCCAACCACAGTTGTTACATGAGGACTACTTGTAGTGTAACATGCATTAAAAAGGCACGAGGAACAATAAGGGCTTTTTATTTAAAATCTTGCCTTAAACCAGGCTTAAGGCCAAGTAACATGTCAAAACAGAGATGATACAGAGACACCAAAGAGAGTATCATTTAGGATTTTAAAAATGTTTCAATTTCCAGCTATGCATTATGACATCTTTATCATACTTTACTTGTGCTCACACTATTTGTAAGAAATTAAATTTAGAAATTAAGAGTAGAATTTAAAAAAACAAACAAGCTTACCATCCAATTCTTCAGCATTATTTCTGCAGCTTGATAGAACTAAAAAAAGGAAAGCTATTGAGGCTTTGCTATATAATTATCCATCTAAATGTCAGCTGCGAACATGTGATTCCTTCTTTTATGTGCAAAAGGACTGTTCCCTTATGCCCGTACTTAATTACAGCATGGAAATATAGCACACACTCACCTTTGCCTTTGACACTTAATGTTCTGGGATTTTACTTCAGGCATTTCTCCTTTCCCCCCCACTCAGAGTACAGGCATATGAAAAATTCAGTCAATTTATATGCCATATACATGTGTGCCACACAAGCTAAAAATCATAGAGCTGGTAAAAGCAAATACTTTGTATACTGTCAATAAAAGATTCATTCAAGAAATCCAGTGTTTGGAGTTTTGAAGTTGTAGATTACACTATAGATTATGAATATAGATAAATCTATTATTAATTTTCAACTACAAAGACAGGAATTACTGAGTGAATATAATAAATTCTTCAATTTGTATAATTGCTTTTTTACAAAGTAGCTCCAATTTGCAATATGATGTACAAATAGTACAGATTTTTCCTTATTTTAATTGGTCCATATTAAGCCACAAATTTCCAAATGATATTTTCTTTCTGTACTTGACCAACAACAAAAAAGCTTCATCAAAGTTACCTTAACTCCTGGTCCACGTAGGTTTTTTTAAATTTTTGGCCACAATTTTGTTACTGCATTTTTCTGAGACTTTTTTTCAACTTTCTAGCCTTTTTTCCCCATTTTTATTATTTTTAACAACCTAATATTTGCAAATTGACTTGAGTAAAATAGTGAGCAGATTTCAACATTGTGAGAGATACCTTCTCTTTTTACTGTACATTAAGATCTTTCAACAATAGCTATTGCAGAAGATATAAATTCTCAGTACCACCGCTGAATAGATGTTACAAGACTTTTTCTAAGTTAAGGCTATCAAGGAAATCTAGTTGATCAATTATTTCCCCCCCTTAGTTTGTTATCTGAATTTTCCCCCTCTGAGTTTTAAATGTAAAAGAATGCAACCAATTATTCACGGCTGAATTTACAGAGCTCTGTGTTTATTTGAGAACATTCTGCCTCAGAAATGTCTACCACTGTCTGTTTCTATCTTTAGAACTTCCACAACTTCTGTTTAATCAAGAATTCCAAATTGATACATTGTGTGTTACACTCCATCAATTAATAAAGGCATGAAATTGTTTTGCAGTTAATTAACTGCAATGTATATTTTAAAACAATGCCTTGAGTTTTGTTGCACATTTAAATGAGTGATGCAGAGGATAAAATAAAACTCCTGCAGATTTCTGAACGAAGTTAGTCAAAGGAGTTTACAAATATTCATTGTACAGTAAAATAGTTATACAAAATCTGGCAGGTTTTTTATTCTCCCCATTGAATATGGTTTAAACATGCTTGTAAAAGTTGTAAAAAACTTGGCCCCCTTAATCCAATTTCACTGGGGGGAGGGAAAGAAAATAAAAAAGAAATTATAGATATTTATGTAACTATAGACATAAATTACTAAATCAAGAATCTGACTTGGTCAATAACCAGAAAAGTTCCATAGTAAGTAGAATAAAATGTTCAACTAACCATTTGATAGGTCATTTCTCTGTTCTTTGGCATGATTACTCCTGGGACTTGAAAATGGACTCATTAGACATGTTCCTGTTATTGGTGAAAAAAGAAGGCTATTTTTCTTTCCTTTTACTGATGATGTTGCTGGCACCTGGACCAATAAAAAACAAAAAAAATATTTTGTATGTGCGGGATAATGCAGTAAAAAAAGCACCGTCACATTCTCCCTTTCAATGCCGATACACTTATTTACTATTTAAAATAGTCATAATTTATCTATCATGCAATACACCTCCTTGCGATCCAGAGTTACATAAATTGTAATATATTCAGCATAATTCTGTGTTGCATCAAAGTCAACTCATGTAATTTTGCAAGAGGGTGATCTAAGTTATGGTGTCACAACAGAAAAATATAGCTGATCTTAAGTGAATATCTAGAAAAAAATGGCACAAATGTCTCTGGCTGCACTTTCAGATTCTTATGGATGCTGAATTAATATCTGAAAACCCCACAAAATTTAGACCTTATTGTAGTAGTATGTGCCTTCTGAATGACTCCCAAAAGAACCAAAGCTTATGCTATAGCAAGGGCAGCATGTCATTCTCTCCAGTGTAATGGTTATCTTCCCTAAGCCTTATCAGTCATTCAGTGAATACATATTATAAAGGATGGGGGTGGGGAAGAGACTGCACAAGAATGACCTATCCCAAATATTAAAAACAGCATTTTTGAATTACACATGGAAACCTACTAGAAGATAATGCAGTTCCCACAGATTAACGCAATGCTATTTTTACCAAAATGTTGAAACATGGGACACTGATCTTGAAACTCTATTCTACTCTATCGCTTCCATTTCTGGCTTTATCCTAATAGAGTACCATATTCTGGGTGAACACTCATAGTCAGTACTCTTTTAATTCATCCCCATGCCCCCATTTAAATGACTTTAATTCTAAAGATTATCTTCTCTTCTAGCACTTCTGTGATTACCTTGAAAATGACCACCAATGAAAGAAGCAACTGAAAAATAGTATTCAACAGTGCAAAAAAAGAAAAAGAAGAAAAAGTGGGGAAACAACAAAACAAGGTAGAGAAACAAAAAAAAAATTGTCTCCTACCACACCATAATTCTTACAGAGTTGTAAGTACCCCTTTACTTAAGAACAAGCTTGCTCTACCATGAGAAAGGAAACTCTACTTTTCTGAAGGAGGTTGAGGAAAGACAATACTTGGCTAGTTCTAGTTACCCTCAGTTACAAAATACTGAAGAGGATAGAAAGGAAAGGCTACACAAAAATCACTCTTCAGAGACCATCCCAAGTACTCTAGGAGAGTTTTGTTTATTTACAGGTTCCACACTTGTGGCCATCTTTATTTTCTCAAATGACATTCCATCTAAACTTGATAAGTTGATTCAAGTTCTAATAACTGGTGCTAGTAGTTGCCATGCCACAACATCTAATGATGCAAGGTGTTCTACTAAAAAAATCAATCAAATTGAAGGCATAGCTTCAAAACAACCAGGCTCTGCTCTCTTTGTTTTCTAGGAATCTTACTCATTGGAAAGTTGTAATAAATTATTGAGCAAGCTCCTAAAATTGTGACTCCAAGCATATAGGTTGGATACATATCACTTATCGCCTGGCTTTCTAAGGTTTAAAAGTATCTTTTTCATAAACCATTTAATGTTTATGTTAATGGGTTTTTTTTAGGATGGGACAAACCCTTCAACAAAAATACATTTTCTCTTCTAGAATTTTTAGAAACACTCTAGTCCAGCCCCTGATCCACCTACACTCTTCTCACCTGCTTAAGGCTACAGTCTTCTGTCAAGAGCAGAGGATAATCACTACTAAAACCAGTGCTTTAATGCAGAGAGAATGCAATCATCCTTTTCTCCCCCCTCCCCACCAATGATCTATTTTATACTCAGTTAATAAATCTTTGGAACAGACTCCAGATGAAAGAACCACAAAAACAACTCTCCATTGACATAACTTATCTCTCAGCCGGACCTAACTGATAGCAGTAGCATTTAGACTTATATGCTGCTTCATAGTGCTTTATAGCCCTCTCTCTACAGCGGTTTACAGCATCTTGTCCTCCAACAATCTGGGTCCTCATTTTACCAACCTCAGAAGGATGGAAGGCTGAGTCAACCTTGAGCCTGGTGAAATTCGAACTGCCAAATTGCAGGCAGTCTGCAGTCAGCAGAAGTAGCCTGCAGTGCTGCATTCTAACCACTGTGCCCCCAAGACTTAAATAATAACATTTCTTCAAGCCTTCGTGGACCCCCTGTGACGACATTGTGAGCCCTTAGAGGTCCGCTGACTACAGGTCCAGAACCACTGATTTAGAGGACAGGGTAACTTCCCAACGTACCTGTTCAATGCAGTTCCAAGAAGGTGAAATTACTTCTGTAGGCTTAAGCTTACAACAGGACCCAAGAATTAAGCAGTATAGTCCTCAAAGGCAAGTTTTTCTTTTGCATGATATTGATTCTGATTTAGACTGTGCTGTACAAACTAATCTGTTAGATAATCCTCCTATCATCCCACCTATATAGAGGAAAGCTGCTAACTTAACTTTCACATTTTATTCCAGATGTTATTTCTTTTTTTTTTTTTAAGGCTGGCAATAACCTAGCCTTCCCTAATCAATCTACTGCACACTCATTATCACCTCAGAATTGCTTGATGCTACTAATCATGAAATGAAATCATGGGAAAGGTGTTACCAATCACTCAGACACTGCTTATAGATGATTCAAGAGAAAGGGAACCTTCAGCCTCAACAGATGCATTACAAAGATGGAAGCCAAAATCTGAATATGATGAACTATTGCCTTTTCCTCCTTCACCATCACATAACTAAACATAACAGACTTACTATTTAATATACAATTCCATATTCCCTTCCACATCTCCATATTGCTAAACATTAAAGTGTATGCGTGTATAAATCAACATTTATAATGTTTATCGCTCATTTATAATTGGAAATCTCTTTGCTGCTATAATAGAATGTATAACTGGAGGGGGGGGAGGGATTTTGGCAAAACCACCAGGGAGGAGACAGTACACTCCAGAGAAAAGCCCAAAATAAAGAGACTAAACAGTCCTGAACTGAATGGGAGAGGGAGGAAGAAATTCAAGGAAGTAACATCCTATAATCTCTCAGAGGTACTTCTATTAGGTTAGAAGGTTATAGCTTTAATCTGGCAAGATTCTGTCTATTAGGTGTAAGCAAATAAAGGATTGGAGTCAATTGGATTTTGCTGTCTAATCCTTGGACTTGGGCCTGATAGCTGCAGGTTTTTATTATGATTAACTTAATATTTATTAAATGCCATATAAAGAGCAAGACATTTCTCTTGTGGAAAGTGGAATAGAATGAAATAAGAAATTAAGAACATCCAGGATTTAATTTTTAGGATTACAAATTAAAGTTTCTATCACCTACGTATATTCTCAAAACAGCCCACAGAAGCTACCTCTGGATGAGATATATTATAGCAGTCCTGTAATTTGAACACTTTCTTGAAACATTTAGCAATACAGTTTTCACTCTGAGCAAAAAAGTAGTTCTCACAATTTTCATGATTAATTTTACCTATGATTTTTGAAAAAGTAATGAAATTATAAACCTGCAGCAAGAGATCTGACTGAGCAAACATGCCAAATAATTATTCTTAAAATAAACATTTCCCCCCTTTTAAATTTCCATTTCAAAAGAAAAAGGAGCTTTAGGGTGGAATAAAATAATTTCAAGCTGGATCGCTTGTTTCCAAAAACACCCTTCTGACCTAGAAAACAGATGCAAAATTACAGTCACAGCTGTATTTACAGCACATAATGAATAATAGAAAATGAAATTGCAAATTGCATTGCTAATGATTGTTATTTGTTTGGCTTGAATTTTGTTTCAATCCAAACAAAGAGAAAAGATACATATTTTAGCAAGGTCAAGTTTTCAGTTTAGCTAAACTGTAGCAAATCTTCTATAATTTTTTTTAAAAATGGCACATGCAAATGGCACATGGAATTTCATTTTATTTTACATTTTGATATATTTTCCTATTATTTGTTCTCTTCCACAAGCTACCTGGTCTAGCTTCACAGAAACACCCATAATTGGTATTGGAAGAAAATAAACTGGCATATGTCATGGCACAATGGGTTTAGAAACACATAGTGCCACATTTTACCAATGAGGAAGAATAAGAGAGAAACACAAAAACAATACAATTTCATTTTTATTGTGATAACTGAATGGTAATTTATTACAATGTTACAGTATATTATTTTATGTTAAATTACTTCTCTCAGCTAATTATATTCTCATCATAAAATGTCTTTGTTTTGCTTTCAATTTTACAGTTTATAATAAGCAGATTATGATATTATCATAATTGCATATTGTTTTATGCATTTGCTTCACCAATTATAAAACAAATTTCTAATAAACAATGTCATAACAACATTTGGTGCTGGAAAGAGATTTGAATATAACAAAACAAAGAACAGCACTTAGTTATAGTCAATTGTTTCATGAAAAGCCAGAATATTATATAAAATAGCATTGCCTTCAAAGATCTCTAGCAAGCACTTCTATACATTCAGATATACAGTATCATTATTAAATTGTTTATGATAATTTTTCTGAAATGCTGCTCATTTACACACACACATTTTCTACAAAATAATTTAAATACAGGACAGAAAAACAAAATGCTTACTTTTTCTGGAATAAGATTTTCCAGTTTCAAAGCTCTTTTAGCCCTACAAAAGAAAACAAGCAAAGGGAAATTTTAATCTAAGAAAATCCTTTACTGGTAGCTAGTAATAATCCCCATTAACTAATCCTAACCACATGCAAACAACATTTTCTTACAGTAAGAGCTAACCTCATACAGGTATACATTGAACAAGTAAATACTGCTTTGAAAACTGATCACATTTGTGCTGTTTTCTCACGTGTGGCATCCAACTGGAATAAATACTTTGATTAGAATACCAATATCAGATTACCCAAAATATTTATTAACTATAAAGTACTAACAATGAACATTGTTATACAGAATTGCATAGTAACTTACCTCGTTATTTTTCAAGGTGAAAAAAGCAATTCTTATATTTCAGCTCTTAACATGATTCAGTGCTGCTAGACTATGACTGAATTAAGGAACAGATGCTCTATGACTTTACAGGTCCCTAAACCATAAGAAAATATTTTCTCGCATTCTTCACTGTACTGATTCAGGAACGTGCCAGCTTCCTCTGTAAAATCTGTTTTCCTGAACTAGATGCCCAGCTGTTAATGGCAATACTAGAAATGAAAAGCTGAATATTTATAATATTTTAGATTGTACAGCTGTCTTCTAAAGAGCAGTCGTCGGAATTTTATTGAATGCAGACTAAATACTTAAAGAAAGAAAGGTCAACTTAAATTAAGACTATTGTACCCAGAGACAATTCCAATGTACCTTCTTAAAATTTAACAATATTTAAAGGACCTTTTTTCCCTGTGAAGGAACTAAGAACCTTTAAAGCCATTTAATAATTGCATCAGAAGATAATTTTAGATTAAACAATGTTTGTGGAGGGTTTTCATTTTAGAAAAGAACATTACAGGTATCACATTGGAAACAGGCCATTTTCCTGTTTCCAAACAACCACAGTGCTAGAATGAGTAAACCACACAAAAAAATACTGGCACAAATGGCACCTGTGTGCAATGCCAAAGCCCAAACTAATCTCCGACAAAATATTTTTAGTTTATTTATTTTTTGAGATGAAACATATGAGAAAAGTTTAAAGACATCTTTGAAGTATGACTTTATATTGCTAGCTTGAAATGAAAATGAAAAACATTTTTTGTCTTTAAAACAAACAAGCAACGCTATATGGTATTTACATTTTTCATGTTAAAAGCCACTTGCATTCTTGCCAAGATACTATCAAAGCTGAAAGAATTTGACAAAATTCTTAAAGGAATGTTCTTTTAAAACATAGTGCCTGTATTGCTTAACGAATGCAGACTCCATTACATCTTCTATATCTCAGTGGCAGCAAGGAAACACTGTGTACATTAATACATTCACTCTGCAAAGATGCTGTAGGGGACATGTATTTGCATTCGACAGTAAGGCATGTTATGATGGAAGTTTTTATGGTGGACTTCAAAGAAAGCTGGAAGCAAAAGTACAGGGGAATCTGCACCCAAGATAGCTTTATGATTAGGATAAATGGCAAACCACATGAAAATCCCATTAAACTATAGCAAACTAAAAAAAAAAATCTAGGAAAAACGGTAGACTGGCCAAGCAGTATGCTATTTAAAATCTGTCAGAGACTTTGGGTGGCAGCAGAGTTACAGCATACCCAAATTTTCTTTCCGCTGCCTGTGGAGATGCTGAAAACTTGGAAATAATTGAACTCGTTAGCCATTCACAGTCCAAGAAATTACCACTTTACCAGGAGAAGAAAAATCGAGTTGCCACATTTCTGTTACACAATTATTTTAGGTACATATTTCCCCTATGCAATAGTAGTAAAACTGAACAGTTGCAAAGACCTTTACAGATTTAAGGAATGACATTTCTTAAATGGGAAAGTGAAGGGGCATCAATTCAAGGCTATATTGTGAAAAAGAAAGCATAATCTGAGAAACATTTATTACATTTCTTTTGTATTGTTCTTCTATATCATACAGTTATAGGAGGAAAAAGATACACTTTATTTAAGGACTGGTTTATCATTTAGATCTAATAGCCAAATGGGACAGTGAATCAATGAAATGTATGTACATGATGTGCTTTGGCTAATGCTGCCTATTAGTTAGAGGTAGCTTATTCTCATCTTCTCAAAAGTTAAGCCTTATGAATGCAATGAGACATGCTTCCATGTAAAAATATATAAGCAAGGCCAACACTCAAGCCAATCTTCACCAAAATATTTTTATTTTATTCTCTTGAGATGAAACATAATGAGAAATGCTTAAGGACATCTTTGAAGCATGACTTTATATTGCTAGTTTTGATTTTAGGATTATTTTGAAAAGGGATTACTGAAAAAAACCATTTTTGTGCATAAAAAGAATAAGCTACAGTAAGTTATATGATATTTATGTTTTCATAGTAAGAGCCACTCGTATTCTTGCCAAGAGACAATCAAAGCGAACAGTTGAGTCTTTGGTATTCTCTGAGTTTGTTTGCTTGCAGATATTTCATTACCTGACTAGGTACAGTGTATAGAATATACACTCATTAGTGATACTGAGTGTGGTGTTTGCTCCCTGTTTATAAACAGCAACTTGCATTGCCATTGTTGGTGGGGGAATAGTTTTCTCATTCATACTTCCTTTGATTAGAGTACATATTTATCCTTGGCTTCCTTAATTCTTCATAGGCTTTCAGGATCAGGGTACTAAGGAGAAAACCCAGAGCAAATAGCACACTCACTAGTATCAATTATGGTACCTACTCAGGTAATGAAACATCTATGATTAAACAACTAAGCTCAGAGAGCACCAAGGACTCCACTATTCAAACTTAAGCTACGTCTATTTTCTTCTGTTGGTAAATCTAAAACAATTTCACAAAATTCTTAGCAGCATGTTTCCTTTTTAAATACAGGCCCTGTAAATATAATACATAAGCCTGTTTAAATTAAATTTATTTTCCCAAGAAATCCAGTGATGTGAAAGTCATAATACACTTGCTCAGATGATTTCAACAGAACCTATCATAAATGGTTAACAAGCCTTGGAACCACTTTCTGTCTTTTGTGCATAGACTCAGTTGTGCCATGGAATTCTTATGTTCTTATGAGATAAGGTGCACATACACCCATTCATTAAAAGCTGGTGTGACAACATAATATTGGAAATTTGGCATATTTTGAATGTTTTGAAGCTTCCCATCATCTCTCAGGAGCAAGACTGGAGATAGTAACTTCTAACTTAAAGCACCGAGTCACCTATTCCAGCAATAGGGGTCTTTTTTTGTTTTGTTTTGCTCTGAAGGAAATCCTATAAACTTCTTGCTATCTGAAACATATTATGTTATGAATAATTGTATATTCATTTTTTTTGTCATCTTGAGAATCAGCAATCCAAAACAGCAACATATAGCTGTTCTGCTCATTTAATCTCAAGGAATCTACCAGTGTTACCTCAATACATCTACATGAAAAACATGCATAATCTGCATTACATAAAAAGCAGCTAGAATTCATATTTCTATGACAATCATATAGTTTAAAAGTGCTACAAAAATGAAAGTCTGATGAGATCAATCTTCCCTACCCAAGAAAGTGTTTCTCAGTAGTCAACTGCCTCTTTTTGAACCAGCAAGATACTTAAACCAAATAAGGGTCCCTAAACCCAAAAGAACATTACCATATTATAATGCCCTTTCAGAAGCTGGTCTCAAAGAAAATACTCTGCAAAAAAAAAACTCTTACAAGTTGAGATTGTACCCTTGTGGGAAAGGATCTACTGAATCCATAGCTCATGGTCAGTAGTTCCTTCTATAAGAACACGAGGGCTTGCTTCATAATTCCCTAGTTGGCAAAGTATCCAGACAATTTTGAATTATTTTTGGTACAGTTACTTTTATCATACCTGTAAATTTTATTTCTTTGAATGTAGTTAGATTTTTTTTACACTGTCTATAAATTAAATATGCCCTGATTGCCTCAGTGACCTAGTTATAATTTTATGTTCTTGGTTTTATTCAAAATAGAAAGTAATTATGTGAATAACTCTGAGAATTCTGGTCAACCATAATAAATTATTACTATCACCATTTCTATGGCTACATTAAGCTTCTGAAATACTTCAGACATCCATTATACTGTACACCTCATAATCCCTCAGCAATGGAAATACAAGATCTAGAATTTGATCCAAGTCATTCTGGGGAAATCTAAAATATTAATGAGTCACATGCAGAACATAGAATATAGAATACTAGAGTTGGAAGGGATCTTGGAGGTCTTCTAGTCCAGGTCCCTGCTCGACCAGAATATCCTATACCCGTGATGGCGAACCTATGGCACATGTGCCACAGGTGGCACGTGGAGCCATATCAGTGGGCATGCGAGCATTGGCTCAGCTCAGCTGCAGCGCGCATGCGCGCGCCGCCCAACTGGTTGTTGGGCCTTTCGAAGAAAAACGGTCCTACTGGAAGTCAGCAAACGGGTGGTTTCTGGCCTCTGAAGGGACTCCAGGGGGGTCGGGAAGGCCATTTTTACCCTCCCCAGATTCCTAGAAAGGCTCTGGGGCCTGGGGAGGGTGAAAAACAGGCCTACCGGAAGTCGGCAAACAGGCGGTTTCTGGCCTCCAGAGGGCCTCCAGGGAGGGAGCTTGGGAAAGCCGTTTTCCCCCTCCCCAGACTCCTAAAAAGGGTCTGGAGCCTGAGGAGAGTGAAAAATGGGCCTACTGGAAGTCAGCAAATGGGCAGTTTCTGGCCTCCGGAGGCCCTCCGGTGGGTCAGAAAGGCCATTTTCACCCTCCCCAGACTCCTAGAAAGGCTCTGGAGCCTGGGATGTGTGTGAAAAAATGGGCCTAATGGGCCCACCTTGCCATCACATGCCAAAAGCGCGGGGAGTGTGTGGGGTCACGTACACATGCACAGGGGGGACGCATTGAATTATGCGTGTGGGCACGCATGTGCGATCCCCGCCTCCCCCCCCCTTTTGGCATGTGACAGCAAAAAGATTAGCCATCACTGCCCTATACCATTTCAGATAAATGGTTGTCCAATCTCTTTTTTGAGCCTCCAATGATGGAGCACCTACAACTTCTGAAGGCAAGCCATTCTATTGGTTGATTGCACTCACGTTAGTAAATGTCTTTTTAGTTCTAGGTTGCTTCTCTCCTTGGTTAGTTTCCAACCATTGTTTGTTGTCGTGCCTTTTGGTGCACAATTTTGCAGATTTTGGACCACATTTACTGCATCTCTGATTTTAAGGAACTATAAAAATGTACAGCAAATCCTGAAATAGACCTGGCATAGTTTAAAAGTAAAAACTCCTCACAATATCAGGGCCAAGTTAAAAAAAATCTTGTTTATTTACCTGCGTAATAGAGCAATTTGCCTTATTACTTAAGAATTTAGTCCTCAGCTCTCCTCCATCATGTTAAGTAGAAATTCCAATCACCCAAAAACTGACAACTTGGAGAATTAAGTCCATCAAATATATGTCAGCTGACATATGTACATATGCCTGAACATTTTTAAAGCTCTTCCTAATCAATATATATGCTGGGTTAACATAATATTTAAAGCCAAAAATTAA
>JANHFK010009555.1:54182-66926 GCA_036250565.1 Sibynophis collaris | reverse complement strand
TCAAGCAGATTATGGTCTAGCATTTTGTATAAACTCAAAGTTTATACTTTACTTTATATAATTATATAATTGTAAAGTATATAATTATAAAGTATATAATTACTTTAATTGCACATTTTACTAGGATAGTACTACATGCGTTTGCCTGCTAAACTAAACCTTAAATCATAGTTTAGCATAGCATGTGGTATGAATCCAACCCCAATAGTTAGTTAGTGGTCAGTGAAAATTATGAATAAGTTATGTTTACTCAATGGATCATCATTATTGTATATTTCCCAGCAGCAACAACTGTCAAGAGGAATGCTTGGTTCAAAAATAAAAAACTTTACATATTAGTTGGAATTATATATTTAATCATAGGTTGCTGAAGGTCCTAATGACATTGTGCTAAGCCACCATGATTTAATGTGATGTGTGAACCCAAAGAACAGGAGTAACCTCATCTATCCTTTTATTATGCTAAATATATAAACTTTTCTGAAACAATATAGTCTCAAAAGTAAATGTTTAGGTCAAGCATTTAAATGGGAATTCTCATCCATGCTAAAGTACTGTCAAATGAAGAGAGTTGAAAAAGAATGCTTTATTTCATACTAGGAAACAAAATGAGGTATGTGTGTTGTACCTTTTCAAGTAAAGAAAAAAAGAAAATTCTCAGTCTAAACATTATAAATCTCAGTAGGACTTTTTCCTAATTTATCAAGCTAAAGCATGTTTGGCTCTCTAACAAGCAGGCAGAAATCACTTTTCACCTGAATATTCTACCCCATACGTTCATGGAAGTTTTTCTAATGTCCTTTTCATATCATTCCCAAATAGAAAAGCCAGTGTCACTTAGGCTGGAAATGATTGGGCTGCTAATGTAATACATTTGGAGGACACCAGACTGGTGGAGGCTATTCACTGTTAGAAATATTTATTACCATGGGGCAGAGGAAACTCAAAGGCTGTATAAACTCCAAACCACAACTCCCATAGTTATTTCTATATATTCCTGCATTAATAGCACTCTGAGCGGCAGCTTAATGTAAAGGTTAAGGCATCAGGCTAAAAACCAGGAGACCATGACTTCTAGTCCTACCTTAGGCACAAAGCCAATGTGGATCAGTCACTCTTTAGACCTAAGCAATAGCAAACCACTTCCGAAAAACCTTGTCAAGAAAAGTGCTGCCAAGAGTAAAAAACTAACTTGCCAAACACATGCAAAAATTAGCATCTTACGGAGAATAGAATAACAGAGTTGGAAGGGACCTTAGAGGTCTTCAAGTTCAACCCCCTGCTCAAGCAGGAAACCCTATAACCATTTCAGACAAATGGTTGTCCAATCTCTTCTTAAAAACTTCCAGTGTTGGAGCTACGCACAACTTCTGGAGGCAAGTTGTTCAAATGATTAATTGTTCTGCAGGAAATTTCTCCTTAGTTCTAGGTTGCTTCTCTCCTGGATTAGTTTCCATCCGTTGATTCTTGCCCTACCCTCAGGTGCTTTGGAGAACAGACTGACCCCACTCTTTTTTGTGGCAACCCCTGAGATATTGGAAGACTACTATCCTGTCACCCCTAGTCCTTCTTTTCATTAAACCAGATATGCCCAATCCCAGCAACGGTTCTTTGTATGTTTTAGCCTCCAGTCCCCTAATCATCTTTGTTGCTCTTCTCTGCACTCTTTCGAGTGTCTCAACACCTACAACAACAGCACCTAAATACACTCCTCTGTCAGTGTAGTGGAACCCAGTTATTAATGCAATAGATCTCTGTCCGCCCTCCGGTTAACGGACACTCTTAGCTGACACTCCGTGGCACCATCAGAACTCGTTGCTCGTTCGGCTGCCTTCGCAAGACCTGCTGAATTGAAATGCGACCAGCAAACCCAACCTCGGCCCTGCGCTGCCAGCCAATCCGCTGCAATGGTGCCCCTCCGCTGCCCCCTCACCCCCGTTTCCCTCTTACCGCGGCATCAGGACCACTTCCAACTTCCAAGCCTTTCCGCGGTAGCGAAGCTGAGACTCCCGCCCCAAATCCAAACGGCGCACCGCTCAAAAGGGGCCGGGCGGGAACATCAACCCGCAGTTTGAAAACGGCGTTCGTCTTTGCTTGGCTTAGCACGAGCGGGCGAAGCTCTTTATTCTGCAAGCTGTTGTCGTTCTCTCTTCCTTTTGCTCTCCTCTTGCCCTTTTCCAGTAGCATCAGATTCTCAGTAAGATAAACAATTTCCCGTAGTTATTTGCAGGCGAGCAGTGGCAAGAAACAGAAAAGAGGCAGATTTAAAACTCTGGATTTTATTTTAGGAAAGATCAAGCAAAGTCACAATGAAAATAACCAGAGTTGGGTTGATATTTTTCCTTCAGCGGCTAAGATGAATTCTGCTATGCGTTAAGTTTTCCTGAAAAGAATTGCAGTGTCTTAGGTCCTTCGGTGTTTCACAGATGAAATTAAGGCTGCTGTTTGGTATTTTAATACTCTTTCTCCTTTCATTTTCTGTTTTTTTTAAAAAGTTCCTAGAAGACAAATGTGCTCTGCAACTATTCAGTTCTCAGTTGAGCTTTTTATTGCATTACTCTTCTTATACACACGTGGGCGCACCAGCAAAGGTTTAAATAACATAATGAATAACTGAAATGAAAACTATATTTTTCCCAGGTGTGGGAAAATACTGTAGTAAATAAAAAGTGAACGTTATCTCAAATATACTAAGGATAGCCATGCTTGTGCTGTGGAAAGAAAAAGCTGTCTATACATGCCTTGAAATGTTTTGACTTATTCTGCCAGTTCCATGTGTAAATACTAATTTTGTAAAAAAGGGTTTTGGAACTGATTTCTAACAAAGATAAAGGTTTTTTTTATTGCATAGGTGAGTCAGTGTCTATGTGATATACTAGAATTAGCTATTTCCCCAATGGAATCTGGTATAGGTTTTGAATAATGACACTGTGGCCAATGGCCAAAGAATCTACAAAAATAGTTGCTTGTAATAATAGTCACATGTTATTGCTGCCCTGAATCAATGCACAGCAGAACAAAGCCCTCTGCATTCAATGTTATAGAAAGTCATCAGCCACACTGATTTATTGCAGATTGAGAGATAAGTTTTGCTGGCCCTAACCATCCTTCTTGCCCATCTCGCTATCCAGAAGAATTCACTATACCACATTGGCTCTCAATTATATGTAAATTTAAGGCAAATTAAATGTTAAATGAGTCATTGCATCTGAGCCTCCCTAGTCTTATCTATTTCTGGCTACCTATTGAGCACATCAACATTTTTATACAATAATACGACATCGCTGTTTCCCAATTCATAAAATTAGTTCTCCACTAATATCAAGAGTTCTCATTAAAGCAACTCAACAATACCTCCAACTATCCTTTTCCTTCAATGATCCTGTGATTCACTCATCTCTCTTACAGACTATGAAATAAACATTGGTTTCCCCCTCCCCTAGCTACCAATTACCATTTTTTAGTAATTTTTGTCAGATGCAATTGATTTCTTTTATTGAGGTTTATTTAAAACATTTATATAGCTGCCCATATTTTTGCCAATTCTGGACAGCTCCCAATCAATATACTTATAAGCATAGATCTTCATTAGACTCAGATTTGTGCTATAATCTGAAGCATAACAGAATCATGTTTATATTGTTTGCCATTTTCATTCTGTTGTGGCCATATTATAGCTAATATCTCAGAGAAGACATATTACTTGAGTAACAACTACTACCTAATCCTGCAATGCCTCAACTGTGCAGAGTGAACTAGTGTAGGAACTAAGAGTTTCCTTTAGTACAAATTTGATTTACTACCCTAGCATATCAAGGTGACATCAATAACATATTGGAAGGACTACATGGCAGAATATTCAATATGAATTATTAGACGGGCATGGTTGTGTTCTAGTCTTGCTGATAGATAAACAAATTACTCAGAAAAGCATTATGAAGGGAAAATAGTTTTAAGTGTAAATATAAGATAATTACTCTGGAGAAATAATAGGAATTAGAGTTTGAAAATTCCACATCTGGCTTCACACCATATTAGCCTCGCCAAAATTATCTCTAGCAATATTTTTTTATTGAACTTTCAATGCAGCTTTTATTTGAATAACCATAGTGAAAAAGCTTTCTTCCACTTAAATAATCTGCATACTGCATAACTGCACAAATGAGAAATGGCTAAATAATGACAGAGTTCATGAGCAGAGACACATGTTCATACTTGATGGAATGGATGACTATAAAATTAACATTCTTTTGTTCACTCATTGGCTAGAACGCCTTTGTGTGTGCTAACACTGGTCCTTAATTATTATAGTGACACAAGTTTGCAGTAACTGGACTGTGTCCCTGGGGTCCTCCTTATGCCACTATAGTATGAAACTGTCAAGCAAGGTGAATAGTTGTTATAAATAGGGTACTTTATCCATGATAAGTGATTATTATCTTTCTTTCCCAAGTGTAAAAGGCCTAGATAACTCAAAAAGTTGCAAGTGATTTATGCCTCTCAAGGAAGGCTCCATTGTGTCATGAAGGGGTCCCAACCTATTGTTGTCTTCTTACTGAACTTGATGTATTCAATTTATTATACCAGAATATATTTTTCAGAAGTCAGCCCTGGATAAAATGATTTTACATGCTGTCCTACCAACAGTACAGTATGCTACAATTTAATGCACTTTGTGTGGTCTTCTAAAAGCTTAAATCATTATTGGTAAAAAAAGAAAATGACAATTGACATTTACTAGTTATACACGAGAAAAAAACTTGTTAAATTGTAATTGGTTTTAGCATGTAAAGCTTACCATGGTAGCTTGTCAGTTATGGTTTACAATTTAAGTTATGCAGATCCAAAAAACAAGGCTTATTCAACCCATGGTCAGAAAAAGTCATGATTTAGCATAATGTGTAAATCTAGAAAGTGGGAGAATAAAACCTATTTGTCAGTAGTAGTTACTACTTTGACAGCATTCTGTTTCTATTTTGCCAATGGAATATTGAGAGGTTGAGAAGAAGGGTTGAATTTTCTAATCTCCAGGAATCTGTCCTATAAGGCCAGCAGTCGGCACAATTGAAATATATTTAATTTTTACATTCTAGTGGTTTAGTCTTCAGAAATGCAGTGCAGTGTGTGAGCCCTACCTCTCATACACTCAGATTAGGGAAATGATATCAGTGAGGTACAGATCGTCCTCGATGTATGATCACTTTATTTTAATGAAATGCACTTTGGAATTGCACCTAAAATCTGGGTTTTGGCAGAATGATTGACCTACGAGTTTGATATGATTACTGTGAACTGTTTCAAACCACTGTGGTTTAATAGCAGTATACTAATGTTACCCTTTTGTATGGAAATATAAATATAAATGGAAGTTTGTGAAGGTTTCTTTTTACAGAAATGGAAGTACAATGGCTACTTTTTACTGTATTTCCCATAACCAGAGGGGATGGACAGATGGTGATGTGTAGTGAAGCTTCCAAATAAAAGAAATGGGCTCTAAATATGTTTGCATTATTCACAGGATGTCTGGCGATTTAATCAGAAGAGCACTACATTGCCATTCTGTAAGCAAATGCCATTCTGTAAAAATTCTGAAGTAAAAAAAAAAATCAGCGTTATGAAGAGGCAATGTTTTATAAAGATTGCAGAGAAGTTTATTTAGCTGTCTCTAAAAGTAGCTTGGAAAACTGAATCAGAATAACAGCTTTATTTAGGTGTTTTTTAATTTAAATGTTAAAGTGTTTAATAGGGGTGTCAAACTGGCAGCCGGATGCGTCACATACAGGCCACACCCACCCCAGTTCCGCAAATGGGGAAAACGTCATGAAATGTCACGCGAGGGCAACATGACGGGCGAGTTTGACATCCGTGTGTTAAAATATCAGTGATGCATAGCATGTGAGTGTTTAATTCACCAATTCATCTTATATCTGGGAAACAAATTCATACATTGAAACCATTGTAGCATATTTTGGATCATCAGCCTGCTGACTGCCTGTCTTATCTGCCCTCCATTGTTATTATACAGTATTGTTGGCATCAGGAGCACATCTGAAAGGATTAATTATGATAAACCAATGAGGTCCAAGGAGGAAAAGAACCCTTTTTCAGATGATGTTTACTTTCTGCTTCCCCATCCAACCAAGTGCTAGATATGCCCCATGGAGAAGACCATAGAATTTGGCTCAAAATAGATGCATTAAGCCCACTATACAATTAATATACCTGTGGATTATTTCATTTAAAAACTGGGGGGAAAACCATTGCCCCAAATTAGTCATTAGCGGCAAATCACAAATTGTTGCAAATCACTAATCAAATTGGTATATGGTATTCCTACAGTTTTCTGGGGTCATAAATTTCATGGGTTGTCTACCCCTCATTTACAAGAACATGCTGAGTTTGCAAGAAATTGATACAGAGCAAACAAGAAATACATACTTTTTAATTTTTTGATATATTTATCCAGTATACCAAAAAAAAATAGTTTTTGTCAAAAATTATTTTGTAGTCTTCCTACGTGATGGATATTTGTGGCATTTTACAATTAGTTGTAGTCAAATATCAGCATTAACTTTTGCTAATCTGCATATTAAAGATGAATTTGTGAACTTTTCCCTGATGTTTCTTTCATCTTTGTCCACATGACAAATATTTTCCAATGCCCATTTGAAGATCTATTCAGTACAGACAGTATTGAGTTCAATACCTTTTTATATAATTAGAGACATCTGTTAGTTTATATCAAACTACTGATAAAAGAGTCAAACTGCTAGAATGAGACAGAATGCATGATGGTTGATAAATAAGATAAATTCTGCTTTATAATTTGTAATATTTAGAACATGTATAACTAGTATGCTTCATTTCCCCTCCCTTTCGATCGTGTCCAATTCTCAATCTGGACAAATCTCTGCAGTTTTCTTGGCAAGGTTTTTCAGAAGTAGTTTGCCATAATTTCCTTCCTAGGATTGACTAGCCCAAAGTCACTCAACTGTCTAGATGCCTAAGGCAGGACTACAACTCAGTCCCCCGCTTTCTAGACTGATGCCTTATCCACCACACCAAACTTTCAATGTTCTTCAAAACGAGGTACATAAATGAATTGTAACTACTTGCTGAAATAGAAGGTTATGAACTAGGTGAAAATATCTCAAGGCACTTACCAGCATCCAACTGTTCTTTACAAGTACATTTAAAGAGTAATGTAAAAGACCTTGTTTTAAAAGTCTTTGGAGGCAAGTTAGCATTTCACAGCAAGTATAGTTCCCAGGAAGTACAAATAATATGCAGGTAACAGAATTTTACAGTATCTCTCTAGGGATACTGGGATTTCCCCAGGTTTTTTTAAATGAACTTTGTGTCAAAGAAGGAGGCTAAGCAACCTTTTCAGGTAACTAAAATAGCCATATAGCAAAAAAATACCATGTAATGGTTAATCGCAAAATATGAACAGTGGAAAGTGTATATATAAATGCTGCCAGGCCTTTAGAGGATTCCACCACCACCCCTGCCTCATACCTGAAGTCTTCTCACAAACTATGCTGGAAACTTAGCAGATTGCAGTTAATCATTTAGCATTGGAGGCTGCTGTTAAAAAAAAAGAAAAAGGTAAAAAAGTGCCATTAGGTAATACAGTGCCTAAAGGAAATGTATGGGTTGTGATCAATATTTCTAGATACAATTTTAAAATGTAAATAGGTGCTGTAAATTGCTTCAGATGCAGGTTTTTCTTCATATGTCCCAAAATATACTGTTTTGTTGTGTATTGATAAAACCGCTAGGAATAAGATAGCTAAAGCCTCCATACAAATCTATTTTATAATAGATTTCATCAGCAATGAACAGGTGTGTCACGTTATACCTGCATATAAGTTGGATTGAAGCCAGTAAAGCAGAACTATAGCTGTAATTTTAGAAACTAAATTGTGACCCTCAGGGCAGTGCAGCAATTGGAAAAAGATAAATCAACATAATTTTTTACACCAAAATCTGTTAATTCAAGAATGATTACAAAAATACAACTTTTTATTTCATTTCTCGTATTGCGCTAAAGAAACGGAGTGGTGCACTACCCACTATAGTTGTCAACAACTAGCAGAATAAAATATACTGGACTCTCTTGCTTTATTGTGCTAATGAATTTTAAATAGTTCACAATAGATTTCAAGAAAGTGAAATTCAAATCACTACAAATTTGTATTGCTTTGAAAAAAAACCCAAATGTATCAGTTTCAACAAATGTGAATATTTTGCTTTATTGTACAGTCCTTCAGCAAACCGGGCAAAATCCATCTCAAAACCCTGTTACAATAATAAATATTACATACTACTACATTGTATTTCACAGTGGGCAGCGTATTTGGCACCATTATTTCATTGTTAACTTTAGCTTCATTAATGCCAGAAATTATAATTTGTCATTATTGCCATAGATTTTTTTAAAAATTGCTAGCATCTGTCATTCTAGTTTTTTCTTTGTATATTATGAGTTGACTCATATATCACTTATGTTCAAAAATTGAAGAAACAATTGAACATAAAATACGGTATATCAACCATCTGTTTACCATTCCATTGATTTAACAGAGAGATTGAGTAGATTTTATTTCAAATATTGGTTGTTATGCAGGCAGCAGGAAACATTTAACTGTACCATTGACTGTAGTGCAATAAGCTTAATTAAATATTTGACTGTCCCTCTGAAATTAGGTGGACTCAGAACTATTGAGGTATCATCAGTGGCTGTGGTTTGTATTTTAATGTGTGTTCTTCACTGAATTGCAAAGGAAATAGTGTAAAAGTTCCATAAATGTTTCTTTTTTGCTTAAATAGTACAATAATACAATTACATCTTAGAAAATAAGATTATGGAAATGTACTAGCAGTGCTCTGCTTTTATATCTAAATTCAAGCAATAAATATAGGGAAAATGATATGAGCTTAGGAATTTTCATTATTACTTAGTCACTTAACAAGTTAGTTCATCTTATTCATTTACTGATAACTTTTTTCGACTTCAGAGAATATTCTATTCAGACTTTAGTTTGATAATTGAGAGAAAAACATAACCTAGTGAACTTTCCTTCATAATGAGAAGACATACAGGTAGACTTTGCTTAATGCCTGCCTCATGCAGCAACCATTCAAAGTTAGAAACATGAAAGAAAAAAACCATCCTTCACATTTATGGCCATGGTAGGATCCCATGGTTAAGTGATCACCATCTCATGCTTTGTGACAAGCAGTTATTAGAGAAGGAGGATAGTCATAACTTGCAGTCATGTGATTCTTTGCTTAGCAACCATGCTTTCAGTTAACAACTGAAGGGAAAATAAGGTCATAAGACCATCAGTCATGTGATTTTCCATTTAGTAACTGTAGCACTTAGCAACCAGATTGCCAGTCCCAATTATGGTCACTGAATAATGATGCTGATTTCAAAATATGGATTCTAATGTTTATTCATTCAAACCAGATGGATCCTGTAACGTTTATACAATGTTGCTTGGCAGAAATAGAAGTTTATTACCAATTATCAGTGAAGTCAGTGTAAATCACATATATTGCTCTGTTAGTATGGATACCACAAGCAACAAAACTTCGAAGTTTTATTGGAAAAAAATGGAACAGAGGTAAGGGTTTCATTGTTCTTCATGGTTTCCTCACCATATACAGGCTCTGCAGATGTGAAAGTTTGGTAGAACAACCTAAGCCTTTCCATAAAGCAAAGCATTTTTGAATAAAATTGTACTGAGAAATTCAAAATGGAATAATTTATTAGGACCTTAAATGCTTAAGTAGCCTGAAAGATTATATATCACAACCATCTATAGGAAAGGTAATTGGAAAGAAATATCTTCAAGCCTGCTCAGATCAGAAGACATTAATTGGTAAATATACACTGTTGCTTGAAAATATTGACTGTTATCTAGACTAATAAGTTTTACAGGTAATTTCTTTTAAATAAGTCATCCATTCAATACCCATTCCGGTGGGAGAAAAGCAACCAAGTCACTTTGCTAAGTCAATATTTGTAGAGTGTTAATATTGATCTTTTCCCATTTGTTTTTCCCTTTCCTGATTCAACCTTTACTAGTTTTCTTTCAACAGAAAATAATAGCTAGAGAAATAAAAAACATTAGTTGGAAACTGTTAAAATGCATTAAAAATGTGCACCTTGAGACCACTGTGTAAGGGAGAGAGAATGGTTATGACCACGTAATGTAACTGCTGCTAGAAGACTGAACTGATTGTTCTCTGGAGTTACATTTTTGTTTCAAATAACAACTCTCTATTTGTTATTGAACTCTGAAGTCCTTTATATCTTGAACATTGCTAGGCAGTGACATTTGTTCTATATTAAAATTTTAAAGCATTCTCTCTGAGGATATTTTTTTCCCTGTGTTTAGGTATTTGAACCCCTACACAATTTAGCCTGTAATTCCAGTATGTTCAAAGATGATATATTGTATGTGAAAATATAGAGTTTTGAACCTCTGATAACAGGTTCTATTTCAACAGCGTAATAAAGAAATAATGAGAACTAGCTTTCCAATCTCTTGCTGGTAAACTATCAGGCTGGTAGCTATAACAAATTTGTTTGGTTTGTTCAACTTAGACTGTGTTTCTATGTAATCAGTAGACTCTCAGATGATATGTAAGTAGATAGAATTCATTTATTTATATAGCTTGAATGCTGCCCATTTCTATAGGCTAGACAACCCGTATAAACATACAAAGTTCTCCAAGGAACTCCTTACATATTGGATCATAAAAAATAAAAAACAAGCACCAACAAATACAAATACCACATACCAGCAAAATCATCTCTCAGTCTAAGAATATCTTACTTCTCTGCAAGGCAGAAGAGTTAGGAGTTTGATAATAAATAATATGTGACCTATGTATATTCTCAACCCAACCCGAAAACCATGTACTGTCCTTTACATAAGAATGTGTAAAATAAGTTTCTCAATTTAGAGAAAACTTCAATACTGAACACTGAAATTTCTGTGGGGTAAAGGATTCAAAATCAATTAGATACTTAAACCAGCAGTGAAATCCATTTACTTTTGCTACAGTTGGGGAGCGCATGTGCGCATGCACACAGGATAAAAAACAGGACGTAATGACTCCCGGCGGGTGGGCAGAGCCTCCCGCCAGAGGCACTACTGGTTTGGTGAGCCAGATAAAACCGGCTGGATTTCACCACTGACTATTCAATTTGGATGTTACTTTTACTTTTGTCTTAACTCTGGAAACTAACCACACAAGAAACAAGAGGGCTATACTTACAAGGTGCCTCAAACCTTTGAAATGAATTTGTGTTTTATTTTGTTGTGCCTACTGTCAAATGTTTTTAATAAAGGCTTATGTTAGGGAATAACAAAATAAATAAAAGTTGTCCTTCCATTGCTCTATCTTCTCAGTCACCTGTGCAGCTTCAGTAAATCTCACATCAGTTATGAAAGGTATTCCAGACGGTCATTTTATTGCACAATAAATATGTAGTTATTCTCTCTCTTTTTTTGCAGAAGATATAGATTTGTTTCCTTTAAAGAAGTCTTTCCTTTTCAATTTCCGGATATATTACCGTGTTTCCCCGAAAATAAGACAGGGTCTTATTTTCTTTTGACCCCCCAAATAAGCGTGTGGCCTTATTATCGGGGGGGTCTTATAATTTTTGGGGTGCAGGTGGCGAGCATCGCTTCCATCGCCTCCCCTCCCTGTTCTTTGCACCGGCCGAATTGCTGGCCACCACTGCCTCATGGAGCAGGACTCTACAAGGCTTGTGCCGTTTGTGTGTGCAAGGCAGCGGCGGCCAGCCCCTGGCCGGCTCAAAGAACGGAGGCGGCAGCAGTGCAATGAACCTGACAAAAACTCTTTTCTGTCAGGTGAGGTGGGGCGGTCTTGCCGAAAGGTCCTGGGGCAGAGGCGGAGGCAGCTGGTGGGCAGCGACAGCTGAAAGCACCTGGTGGCCATCGAAGGCAGGGAGCAAGACTGCTCAAAAGAGAGAGAGCAAGAGCGCCAAGTTTTAGGAACTCCGGAGCGTGAAGAACAGGGAGGCGGGCAAGAAGTGGGACACGTATCTTACCTTTCTAGCTCCGGCACGTTCCTCACTGTTGTGTCCAGGGAAGCACATTGTAAAAAAAAAGTCTCGCAAGTTTAATAAGTTTGTAGGTGAAGCTGGTCATGCCGGCTCCCCTCCTGCCCTTTCTTCCCCACCCCGAACAGATCCATCCTTCCAGAGGCGGTACAGTCTGTCTGCCTGGGGAGGGCAGCTTGGGAGAGGCGATCGGACAAAGGTGTAGTAGCTGGTCGCCTCTTCGCCAGAAGCGGGGCACTGCCTGTCTCTCCTCAGCCTCTCACTTGCTCCTGCAGCGGCAGCGGGGCAGAGGCCCTGCCCGGACACGCCCAGGTTCCCGGCCAATGGTGCGAGGCGAGGCTCCTTTCCCACACAACGCCTGCATGCTCTGCCCGGGAATCGCCCGTACGCTGCCTTTCACCCGCCCGGCCTGTCTCTCACCCAGCACTAGGCTGATCATGCTGGGGACGCACTACGACCAGCTGCTCATCCTGCTGCTTCTCGAGGCACTTCTTACCTGCCCCACCTACCACCCCCAAATTGCAACCTGAAATGGGGCAGGTGCCTAAAGAAGGGGAAGGAGTGGGGCACAAGGTGCATTGCTGGCCCTGCTTTTCAGTAGGAACAGTAAGGGCATGGGGGGTGCGTGGGACATATTC
>JANHFK010009551.1:0-10386 GCA_036250565.1 Sibynophis collaris | reverse complement strand
GAATCTCACTGGCTCAAGGTTGACTCAGCCTTCCATCCTTCCGAGGTGGGTAAAATGAGGACCCAGATTGTTGGGGGTAATAAGCTGATTCTGTAAACCGCTTAGAGAGGGCTGTAAAAGCATTGTGAAGTGGTATATAAGTCTAAGTGCTATTGCTAGGATATCCATCAAATCAATAAGTTTCCAACTGCAGGATGGGTGCACAATTTATCAGCTGTAGACAGATAAAAAATCAGCTTTTTCCATTGACAAGCAAGATCCACACGGGCATGTTTAACCAATTCCATATTTTTTTTTATTCAAGAATTGCCTTTAATACTAAAATGCCATTGAGTTTTGAAGCAGAGGGAAAAAAAAGAAAAGTCACATCCAAAAGAAGGGAAACAAAGTTTTGCATCAGATTCTTTTTTCTTTTTTTTTTAAAGAAATAAAAACTGAAGGGGGGAGGGGAAAATTAAAGGGGAAAAAAAACCAACATGGCATGTACACCGATCTTTCTTTCTTTTTTTTTTTAAACAGTTGTAATAATTTAATAAAGCCATTTTTTTTCTCTCTCTCTCTTTTTTTTTTTTTTAAATCATTTTTCAATAAAATAGACAGCATGGTGATTCTTCACCCACCCAGAGTTTTCCCTGTTTACAATGATTCAATCACTGTGAAAAATGTACATAACATACATATCAGCATATACAACAAGGTTGGTTCTTTGTATCGTCAGCAACAGACACCGTGAAGAAACCGAATGTAGACAAGTCCCACCGAGATCCATCCTTCGTGAAGCCACAATTCTCAGTGACATTCAGACTGTGTCCCTCGTCCTTTTTTTTTTTTTTTTGCTGTAAGACTTCAGGCATTTCCATTCTGCCACTTTTTAGACCTTAGATTGGATGAGCGGCAGGTCAATTCCATTGCAGAAAAGCTCGAATTAGTGCCAGGTCATCTCTTTGTCATAAAGATTACAACATCCCAGCTTGAATCAACTGAACGTCAGTTGATGCCAGAAATAAATCCATTTTTTCCACCAATGACACGTATATATATATATATATATATATATGTTGGTCATCGTTTTTTGGGGGGGTTTGGCCCCGTGTAAGATTGGTTGAATTTATGCAACGTTTCGGCAAGTTCCTACTTGCCATTGTCAGGCTGGCTTTGTGCTTGTGAGAGAGAGAAAGCCTGTTCAGAGTGGCAGTTATTGTTTAAATATAAGAGGGGGGTGGAGGGTGGAATGTTGGTTCTGCTGCTGCAAGTGGATTGGTTGTTTGTGTAGCAGCATTTTGACTGGTAGATGGGTTGAAGTTTGTAAATTTGGCTTTTGGATGGTGGTGGTGTTTATATGGGGTTGGTTTGGGTTCGAGTGTCGCCCCTTGTGGCCGGGATTCGCCTGTTGACCAGAGCTAGTTTCCAAATGTCTGGTAGGCGGGAGGTATCATCACGTTTGTTCATATTGTGGGGGTGTTTCTCAATTTCAATGGCTTCCATAATTATTCTTTTGGTGAAATGCTCAGTTTTAGAGACTAATTTGGTTCTTTCAAAATCAATTTCATGTCCTGTTGAATTTAGGTGGTGGAACAGGGAGAAAGTTTTGTCCTTTTTTCTGATTGCGTTTATTTAAGTTATTTAAACAATAACTGCCACTCTGAGCATGGTTTCTTTCTCTCACAAGCACAAAGCCAGCCTGATGATGGCAAGTGGGAACTTGCCAAAACATCGCTTAAACTCACCTAATCTTACACAGGGCCAAACCCGAAAAAAACACAACCAACATACATATACCCGTGAAAATCTTCAAAAACAAATATATAGTTTTAGCTATGTTTGTTGTATAAACGTGGCCATATTATGGCTTTTAAACCATGACTTATGTCTTAGTATATATGAACTCAGTCAAGCAGTGGTTTTTAAATGAATTATAGTTAAACCATGGCACACAATAAATCTAGACATGTAGCGTAATAGTTTGGTCTTGATTTTACAGTGAACCAAGTAATTTCCCATGACTATGTCTATCTTCTAGCCCCAAAATAAATATATCCTTTATCATGAACCATAGCCACCTGATACAAAATTATCCAGCTAAAAATACTCTTTGAAAATAAGCTAAAATGCTCAGCTTCAAATCAGAAAATAAGAGAAAGCTAGTAATTTCCACCCAATTTAAATATGCATATAAAATGGAAGATGTAATTACAGTATCTAGCAAATCTATTTAAATTATGCCAAATGTTATCCTAAAATTCCAGATAATGTATCTAAGGGAGTCCTTGACTGAAACATTTTAACCCTTGTCCATTAGCTCTTTTACATGCGTTTACTTCCGGCAATAGAATCAAGGCTTCTAGAATCTACAGGGCAATAAATACAGATTATATATGTATTTCCCATATTGTAATAATTTCCTATTTCATTTGTTTATCTGGCAAAGGTAACACATCTTTTCTTCCAGAAGAATTATTGGCAAATATGGCAAGTGGTAAACAGCAATGAAAATGTCCCCTAAATAAATATAAACAGGCAGAGTAATTGTCAGTACAGCATATCTGTAACAGCATACATGGTATAAGATGAATGCCAAAACACTTCTTATGCTATCAAAAGAATACAAAAAACCTCTCTGAAAACCACATGCTAGGCAACTTAAACTTAACAGATATAAAGTAATTGTAGTTTTCTGCACCCACCTATCATATACCCTTTTTTATTTCTTTGCCATCATGCAAATAATAGCAGTGGCATAGACCACTGTTTTCTAAAAAAAAATTCTCACCTTTCCTTCCCAGTAAGGACCACCCCAAAATAACTTTCATTTTTATGGGTTTTATTTATCAACATTTACCATATTAAACTTTAAATTTGATGCTTTTACTGCTGGTTACACTTCTCATGAATTTTTGATGGAATTTTAATATTGCATTATTTTTCAAAATAGGCTGGCAGATAATTTTGATTTTACAGACCCCTAAGAGTATTTGTGTGTGTGTGTATGGGGGGGGAGACTATCAGGTGTCCTAGTACCATAGTTCAAGAAGCATTGGCATAGTCAAAGGCATCTTTCAGTAGGGTCTTCATCATTCTATTCACTGAATGCTTAAAAGATTTCCATATTCTTTGGAGAATGAGAGAGTAATCTTCTTTTTCTCCCTGGTCAAATTATTTTTCACAAATGACTGTCAGTTTGAAAAATTAACTTTACTTTCCGTTCATTTAATACAAGAAAAGGAAAACTGACAAAAAAAGGAAACTGACAGATTCATCACCAAGAAGTAACCATGGGATTATCTCATTAAGTCCCAAAGTTCACATCAGAGCAGATGGGAAGATATAATCACCTCCCATCACAAAAAAATGGATTTTTTTTATTTCTCTCCCATTCCACATAAATTTAGAGATTTGAACTTTTAACATTTAATGATTCTTAGTAAGTCTATCCTTTCTATATTTTTTAGAATTCCAAATGTTAAAATAAAAAACAATAAAAATCTGTATTATTTCTCTCCTCACACACCTATAAAGAAGCAAAAAAGAAATTATCTATTAATGCCAATAAAATAAATCTGTAATGATATTATCATTTACGATTATAGATGTAAAAGAAAACTGTCATAAGAGAGAAGGTTTGTGAACTTGTTATGCAAACTCTTATAAGGCACCATCAAAAGTGTGAATAGAATTTCATAGCATCTATCGTTCTCTTGTCAAAACTTCAATCTGAAAGACTCCCTTAAACCCATATTAGTGTGTTAAAATAACTTCCACAAAAATTCTGGTTTTTAAAGCAATTTTTCACTAGTCTTTTTCTTTCTTATGTAAATTTATCTGCTTTTATTTCCAAATCAAATATCTTTTATTACAGTCTGTGACTTAAAATTAACTACCAATTCATAGAAACATTGAATCAAATATAAAATAAATTTCTAATCACATTATAGTGAACCTCTTGCTGCTCTTTGTTGAATTAGATGAGTAAGATATTATACTACTTTGTTGCACAAACAGTAAACTTGTTCAAAGTTGAGTATGATAAAAACAAGATGGAGAAAGAATACCGAAAACAAGTGGCACAAATATTCCCAAGAAGAAAATAAAATATTCCTTAAATAAATAATACATAAGAAGATTTTATTACTGAAGTAGAACCAGACATTCAGTTAAATGTGTCCTACAAAATATTGTTAATAAAATACCAGTTTTTGTTACAGTATTTGTTGAATTGTTTAAAACCTAGCAATGTGATGCAATTGAATTGGTACTTGAAATTTGTAGGCAGGTATGAAAAACATAGCAATGACCAAGGGCCTGGAAAACATCATTTTATATTCCAGTATCAAAAAGACAATGTTAAAGTTCCCTCTACCAAATAATTGCCGTTATTTCACATACTATTAAGATAATACTTATAAATTTTTAATTATTGATACATGATAATTGTTACAGATGTTCCAGTGAAACATTTTGGCAACTGTATTTTGTTGTTTATAATCAGTTTTCGCAATCTTCTTGTAATAGATGAATATATGATTTACAGTTTCTTCTGCTCCATTGCACAATCTGCACTTTGAATTATTTGATGATTTTTCCGTTCTGGCTTTGACTGTGTTAGTTCAAATATCTAGCTTTTGAGCATCCAAAATCAAGAGGTTCTTTTTGTAATGTTCCAGTTGTTGGGCATTGTCAGGTTTTATCTTTATTCATTTTCTCCTCTATCCTTTGAAGAAATTGACCATGTAATGCTTTTTCCTTGCCAGAATTCTGTTTGTTATGATTGTATTATTTCAATGTTTACTTTTTATTTCCTGTATATTTAGTAAGTTCCAATTTAAAAGAAAGTCTTATTACTGCCATGGGAAGGGCTTGTCTTTGATGTAGTTTCTGTAAATATTGGGATACTGTTTATAGATAGAGTCTTTGGGGAACGTAGCATACTTTTCATTTCATATTCATTTGTTTACTACTTCTTTATAGTGGCTTCTCTCCCCTTTGAGATGCTCAAGACTGTGTTCATAAGGATCTCCCTGCCTTTTATGTTAAGTAGGAGGTAGACTTTGACATAATCTTCATATTATGTATGTCTTATGAGTGTAGTACCACCCTCTTGAAGTGGAAATCTTGCACATATAAGATTGCTTGAAGCACTTTTGTGCCTCAACTTAATGGCTTCCAGCAGTGCAGTTCATATAAGTAAATGAATAAAAAGGCAAACAAATTCTTCTATTGAAACTTGTGGATAGAAAAAGACCAAGGGGAAAAGAGAAAGAAATACATAACCTAATAATTTGGCATCCATCTTCAAACAAAATACAGTAGTAGCCAGACATAAATGGAGTGGATCATTGTCATTGTTGTTGTGACCACAAAAAAATCACATAATGAAGGATTTTTATGAAGGAAAGGCACTCTGCTATGCGCTCATATCTTATATAACAAAACATTCTTACGAAGTTAACTGCACAACTGCACCATTTCTGTCATTTCATATTTGCATAATAAACTATTATGGAATATCATACAGCTATTAAAAAATAACAATTAGGAAGAACAATTACCTACTTTTCATGCAAGTATGCTTGTCACCTAAACAATTTGCTGAATGATTTTTTTAAATATATGAAGTTTCCTGATTTTGTAAGGTTTTTTTTTTAAAGCAGGCTTGTGCAGCCATAATTAGGAAGAGAAAGAAATGTATTGAGATGGACACTTTGCTATACATGTGTTGGAAAGAGATAGAATTTATATGCATATAGGCTGTGTCCAGGGGTGAAATCTACTTACCTTCCCTACTGGTTCGGAAGTGCATGCAAGTGCGCCAACGTCACAGCTGATTTTTGACCCTCTGAGCATGCGCAGGAAGTAACAACGTCCGGGCAGGTGGGTGGAGCCTCACGCTGCCACTGCTACCAGTTTGCTGAACTACGTGCCGCCGCCACTGCTACTGGTGCATGCAAGCCGGACAGAACTGGCAGGATTTCACCACTGGCTGTGTCCCATGATAGCTCAGATATATTCTTCCTCTTCTCTTTCCTTCCACCTTTCTCAGTATTTAAAGTCTTTTCCAGAAAACTGGATCTTCATGTAATGTTTCTGAAGTAACATAATTTGAGCCTGGTCAGTTGTGCCTTGAGCAAGAACTCTGTGATGGTTTGTTCGATAATCCATTGGTTTGTTTTCTTGGATGTTCATGTTATTCTCAGGCATTTTCACCAACACCAAAATTTAAAGTTACTCCAGAAGTATGCAGTAGTCATGATAAATTGAGACACAATCATTTGTGTCTCAGGTATAGATGAATATTACAGTGTGACACCCAATCTGTTTTCAAGTCTCTTTGGCTTCAAACTGCTGGGCCCTTAGAATGTCCAGTAATCCATTATTTAACAAGCATCAATGTTACCTCTTTTTCAACTAAAAAGAAGAGGAGAAACAAAAATATTTCTAGGATATACCACCTAGCATATTCCATTTCCAGCATACACACATGCGTACTTAATCTATACCCATTATGTTCCAACATGTTTCTGTACATTTGGGTCACAAATTGTGTATGCCTGGTTATTTGCAAAATATTCTCCAAATAGATGGAAATATTTATTTTTAAGACAATTAACAAATGCAGAGAAGACCCAAAGTTTTTTTTAAATTATGATGGCGTATCAACAAGTACTGAAAATTCAGTCATTGCAACAAACAGTGTAGCAGAGGCTACAAATTATTTTATTAAATGCCAGCATTTTTGCATTTTCAGCTGGACTAAAAACAGTTAGAAGCGATGCAAGCAAGTTAGAAGCAATGGGTATGGAAATCTTGTTTCTTAAACAAGAAAGCAAATGTCCAAGTTTGCAGAAGCACACACACAGATACTCAGACACCCAAACACACATACCCAGACATACACATATCTAATCTACCAAAACATTAAAAACAATTTTGAACGCTTAAATTGATACACAGATGGCACTCTTTCTTTTCATTCTTTTTTGTAAAGGCTTGGAAACAGGTGCTGATCAAGATATGTGTGCTGAAAACTCCGTAGACCGAAGAAATGGGCCTTTAATAAAATTTTTGTTATCTATGGCTGTCCCTTGTCACAAAACCATTTGAAAGTTGTACATCACTGGGTAATTTTAATTTCTTTTTTCATTCCTTTTGGCCATCAGGTTAAGAAGTTGTAGGACAAGGCCATTGTTATATATTTTAATACTATCTTTTAATACCTACATGGCTGAACTAATTTTTCATAGGTTGTTTTTTGAGAAACAAAGACAATATTACATTGCAGATAACCCAGGAGAGGGCAGTAGTATGACAGTAGCTTCATTCGTTTCACCTTACTGATAACTTTGAGCTTAACTCTGCAAGGTCCAGCTCTACTCTTCATTGTCCATATGTTTGGTGTTTCTGCCTCAGCGTAGAAAAACTGGTTTCTATGGGACATGAATACCTTATGTTCTAGTCTTCATATAATGATCATCAGTAATTTATTGTTTTCTGGTGTACATAATATTTCTGAAGGAATACTGTTTATTCATGTTCCTTTCCTCTATTTTCATTCATTCATAAAACTATACAATATTTCTTTTCCTTGAAAGAATGGGTGCTTGTCATGATCCTTAAATCATTCCATGCTTTTAGTGTTGGATCTAATTTTTAGAGTTGTAAATGACTCTTTGTCATTGGTTATAGATTTAGGACATACCCTGATGCCATTTGAAAATTATTTATTTCTTCAAGGCACAATTTTAAAAATATGGTGTAGGCAATATCATATTTAGATACTGTAAAGACTGTAATTTCTATGATGAGCCTGGAATCAGATAGTCTCAGGCATTAAAACAGAGATAAAACATTAAGTACAATACACATGTATAAATCAGGGGTGGGTTCTACTTACCTTCACTATTGGTTCGCAACAGAAGCATGAATGAGTACAGAAGCTTCTGCGCAAGCGCAGAGCGTCCATGATGATGTCCAGGTGAGTGGGCGGAGCCTCCTGCCACCATTACTACTGGTTCTAAGAACCAGACAGAACCAGTAGAAACACACTACTGGTATAAATCTGACTATGTTTCAATCAAATGTACAAATGTATGTCTATCTTAACACAGCTCTCTCCAATGTTGTGTTTTTCAGATATATAGGATCAGCTATCAGAATATCCAACCACTGGTTATGGCAGTTGAAAATTTTAGCAGTTAAATTCAGCACATCTGGAAAGCAACAGGTTGTGGAAGACTGAATAAAAACCCTTGGTTTCTTTAAATAGATACATGAAGATATCATTTTAAATATTTACCTCTTTTTGGTTCAACTTTGTTTGTAAATCAAAGAATATCAGATAGCCAAAAGTCTCTATATCCTGATTTTAGATAACAATAAGCCAATCATGACTGGGTATCTTCTTCTATGTTTTTCTCTATTGCACTATGGTAATACTGAGAAAATTACCAAATTTATGTTCTTCTTTCTCTCATTTTCACCTACTGTGCTGCAACAAATTTCCTCCTAGTATTTCCATTCCAAATCTATTTTCTCTCATTGTCTTAATATCTTATGCCTATTAGACAATATTTATTCATCTGTTTCTGATCAATATCCTTATCATTTTCAGAGCATTTTGTAGTCTACCTAAATCTTAAATCTACCTAAATCTCTTCATAAAACTAGAGAACGACTGCAGAATGGCAACATAAATAATTAATCCACAATCTAAATATATACGGGTTTTTTAAAATTCACCTGAAAATTGTGAAAATTGGAATTGGAATAAATTTCTTCCACTAAATTATCTTTCATCCTCTAAACTGCCTTCAATAATATACAGATAGACCAAAAGTGCTCAGTAATATATTCATGCCTTGCTTTGCAACCCATTTGGAATAATACATCCTATAGTACTGAATTATTGAATTGGGATGATCTCATCTTCTTATTTCTACTGAATGCCAGCAAAATTCAGATTTCTATACTTCAAAAGTCCAAATTCCATATAGTTCCAGATTACCCAAACAGATTTGGAAATGGTTAAGGCATCTGGTAAAGTCTTCCTTTATCCTTTAAAAAATTGCAGATGATATGAGCAATGGGAGTTACATTTTTTTAATCTGTGAAAGCAAGCCACAAATACGTATCACAACACTGTATCACAACCAAAAGCAAGGGGAAATACCTCCCCCTATAATCTTTCTTTTCTTTTTCAGACATCCTTTATCTCTTTATAACTAAAGTAAAGGGATGTGAATCTCTTACCAGCAATATTAACTAAACTCTTTAAAAAGGGGCTTTGAAATTAGACTGAGAACGTCAGCAGTACATAACCTCTTTTTTTTGCTTAATTAGATTGTTCCTTGTCCTAAAAATATTAAAAGAAAGTATTCTTGATCCTAATATTTGTCTTTCCATTTTCTATGCTTGAGCATTGACAGCAATCTGGACCTTCCTATTTATGGTAGTTTCTATTTAATCTGGCATAGTTCTAGAAAAATTATTTACAGGTTTGCTATTGATTTTACCATTAAATTTCCTCCCTTCTCCTCCCCTCCCCTCTCCTCTCCTTATTAGCTGACATATTTGTACATGTCAAGAGAAATATCCCTTGCATGTATCTGTGCGTTAAATATCTGAAGGACAGAATGGAGCAGAACAGGGATCTGGAAGTACAGAGACATCTATGTTTTTACCTTCAGGTTGGGAAACAAAACAATGTTTATCAATTAGTTAAAAAGCTTGCCTCACTAGCTAATTTCAGAGAGGACGATGGCAGAGAGCCCTCATTGTTTACATTGTAAGTCATGTATTTTATGATAAGCTCTGACATTTCATTCACAGCTGCATGGAAACAGATTTTGTGTACACGCTAGTTGGGAATCTTAAAAAATACATGAGGCAGACAAAGCATGTGGTTTCCTTAAGTCAAATAAATATACACATGCCTTAAATATTAAACTGGTAAAGAGTTAACATTTATATCAATTATTTCAATGTAATATTTCAAGCTTTTCATCCTGGAAACAAGTATGGGTTATATTTCTCCTCATCCTTATTTTGTTGAACACATAAGGTATCTTAAAAGTATTCCCTTGGATGCATTATGGTAAAGTACAATTTCTTCTGCTCCAGTTATTAGGGAAAAAAAATTCAGAGCAAGTACTGGAAATAACAGAATGTAGAAATTCTATTAAAAATGCAGCTCATTCAACTCCAGTAATCTAGACTGCTTTTTCAACTCATCATGCTGAGATGGCTCTATAAAGTCCAAACTGGAGTAAATTTAAAAAGAAAAGTCACCAATGAAAATAATTTATTAATCATAGTTCACAAATTTGCATATAAATATATTTAGGAATAAATGTAAGTATAAAAACCCCTATGAGGTTGCTTTAATTTAAAAAT
>JANHFK010009550.1:2471-13363 GCA_036250565.1 Sibynophis collaris | reverse complement strand
CCCCAACATACACACATAGCCTACTCTAATCACTACTGGCCTGGCCTTTCAAAACTGCTGCAAATTCCACATTCTAAAGGGCTGCTTCTCAGAGCACCAATGCTGTGGACAAATCTTTGGTTGAAGAACAGGCAAGCTTCGTCCATGCTGATTTTCTGCAAATCGTTGAAGACAGAATTGTTTCGGAGGGCTTTTCCTCGAGCTTATATGCCTCCTTTCATTTTTTAAACGGTTTAGTGTTCTTTTTAGCTAATGGTTGGAAGGTTTTTTTAACCATTGTTACATGTTTGTTTCCCACTGCTTAAATGGGACAGTGACTGTTTTAATCTGCTTCATTTATGTCCGTGATGGTGAACCTATGGCACGCGAGCATTGCCCTACCTCAGTTCCAGCGCGCATGCGTGCACCGGCCATCTGATTTTCGGGCCTTCCGGGCCCACCGGAATTTGGGAAACAAGTTGTTTCCTGCCTCCAGAGGGCCTCCGGGGGAGTGGGGAAGGCCATCTTCGCCCTCCCCAAGCTGCTAGAAAGCTTCTGGAGCCTAGGGAGAGTGAAAAATGGACCTACCAGGCCCACCATGTCATCAAATGCCAAAAGCGGGGGGAGCACGGGAGGGGTCTCACACGCATGTGGGTGGGCGGGGCACATTGAATTATGGGTGTGGACCAGAGGTGGGTTTCAGCAGGTTCTGACCAGTAGCGAAATTTTGAGTAGTTTGGAAAATGGGTAGTTGCCACCTCTGGCTGGCTCCGCCCCCATCTATTCTCTGCCTCCCCAGTCCCAGGTGTTCAGGAGGAAATGAGGATTTTGCAGTAACCTTCCCCTTCCACGCCCACCAAGCCATGCCACACCCACCAAGCCACGCCCACAGACCCGGTAGTAAAAAAAAATGAATCCCACCACTGGTGAGAAGCAAAACGTCTTCAAGGAAAAAACAAACGAAGTCCAGTTTAAAAAGCATCTTTGGGACAATTTCAGTACTGGCCTCAAAAGCATTCTCCACTGTATGAGTATTAAGACCTACCTAGGGGTCACTCTCAAAGCATGTAGCAGATACAATTCTATTCCATTGGATTTCTTCAGCATCCCCACTCTATATGTCTTATTTTTACAGTCAGTACTGCATGAATAAACTTTTGTTCATTCAGCAAAAGTTTCCCTTCTTCTCTCCCCTCCCCCTTTGGGATATGTGGTCCCTTTCCCAGGTTTTTGTTTCAGACAATCACTCATTCCCCCAGAGCAGATTCTGCTGGGATGCTACTGAAAAGCAATAATGGTTCCATAGAACTGTTTTCAGTATGCAAACACATCCAATATGATTCTTTTAATGATTCTTGTATGGTTTGTTACTACAACATTAGAATATTTTGCTACAATGATGTTTTAGTTGATGTTCCATTATAGACCAGTGCAAAACACAATTGGTAGTACCTGCATTTTATTATTGTAGTAGTTTTTGTCATTTTCTGGCATTATCTGCAGTTTCACATTACAACTTTGGTTTTAATCTATTGCCAAAAACATTTATCTACAACCCTAGTCTGAAGTAAACACATTGTTTTTATGAAATTGTTCCCAAAATAAAAGCTATTGAGAGTGAAATTAATAAATAATACTTGGTAGCATTTCCATGCAGCAATCACATAACGAAATAACAAATCTCATTTCATCTCACTTTATTCTTAGTTGATGAATGAACACATTTTCTCCAGATGATTTCAGCTCTTAAGCTTTCATTCTAATTAAAGAAATCGTGCTAATTATTTGCAGATGAGAAACTTTCAGCAAATTATGCCTCTGATTTCATGTAAACAAGGCACTTTGGTTAATTTCTAACAGGAAGAGAAAATTGTGTTGTTGAACCATAATTGATTTTCCTTTTAATTTTATGCAACTTGCTGCTAGCTTTACCCTTCATTCTTTATGCAGAAATTAACTGTTTAGACTAGTGTAAGAAGACTCTTGACAACCCCTGAAATGTAGAACCTCCAATAGTAAAGAGCATTTGGGGGGGATTCTAATTCCTTCCAATTCCCACAATAGTATATTGTTGCTGTCTGGTCTTAATTGTAGTGCTCTATTTTCTCATATGGTATGCATAAGTTGCACAACATACAGGAACCACTTCTTTTAAAATTTGATCACAGCTTTATTAAATAACCACAATTGTTGAATTATCAACTGGGATGCATATGTTTCCATGTGATATCTCATGACTCTATCTCTAGCTAACTGCCTGAGGAAGTGAACTGTTTATCTACCTAGCTGGGATTGACTGATACCATGGGTCAAAACTTTAACTATACTGAAGCCTTTTTCCTAATTTTAAAACTAAGCATAGAGTTTGCAAAGTGGCACAGAACCTGTTAATTCCTACCTACCATCCACCCACCTTTTTATTCTAGATGCATTCAAAGACACACACACACACACACACACACACACACCTTGTTATTGTTTTTATATCTTTTGAAAGCTGGAAATCCTACACTCCTATGAAAGGGATTCTACAGTAGATAGGAGATACTCTCACTTTTCCACACAGCTTGCAATTATTCCTGCACAATGAAATGCTTTAGCGCGTATGAGGGATTACTATTGTACTGAGAATGCCAATGGTTTGGCAGGTAAATACCTGTGTGTATTAATTTATGTTATGTACGGGGGCCTGAAGACAAAGCAAAGAAATATTAAGGAAAGATATAGTTTGTTGTGTATTAAGATTCATTCAGGCATTCAATATTAATAATTTTAAAGAATAAAAAATATTATATCAAGCCTGATTTAATTTGGCATGAAGGATGCAATCCAATGCATTCTTTAGACATTTACTCTGAGTTGTTTTTTCATAAAGTCAGGCTACCTCATTTACAAGCTCCCATAAAGCTTACAATTTTTTTTCAGAAGTTTATTTCTTCTTCAAAAAAGTTTTGAGAGTTACAAGGAAAAATGAGAACTGCAGTATCGTATTAGCCGATCCTCATTTGTGCCTTTGAACAAATGACAGGAAGAGCTTATATATATATAAAACCTAAGACTGGCTACTGTTGACTTCACCCCATTCCTAAGAGGATTGTAAGGGGCGTGCATAAGAGCACCAGCGTGCCTACCATCCCTGTCCTAATGTTTCCTTTAATTTTATTCATTATATGTATTCAATTCATGCTTATACTAATATATATTATCTAATACGTACTCGACAAATAAAAATAAATAAATAAAAATAAATATATATATATAAGGCTTTGAAAAACTCTGAAAGGATGTACAGATGCAAGCCTGCTTCTCAAGGAAATATGGTTCCTTCATCTTCAAGAACTAAGCAATGCAACCATGTTGCTTGTCCATTTCCTGCAGAAACTATTTTGGGAGACTGAGATGAGCTTTCTTCCACAGCATTACAGAGCCTCGGCAGCAATAATAAAGATTTGGTTTGATTTATAATAGCATTAGTATACTTCTATATCTTCGTCACATATTCAAGTAAATGTAATTCAGCAGTAGTGGTTGAGAATGGATGGAGCATTATAAACAAGATTTAAATTAATAGTTGCTGTTTCTTTTGAAACAGAACACCTATTAAAATCTAAGAAAAGCCCAACTGGTTTGATTAATATATTCTATAAATACATAAATACAAGCCACATATCTGTTAGCCCTCAATATTATAATTGGCAGTTTGTTGCTGCTGCTGTTATTATTACCATTGTATGGTATTATATTTCCACGGCTGAAAGTGGCATGTATAGCATTCTGTCCCCCAACTTTTCTTTACAACAGCTTTGTGAATTAGGTTAATCCAAGAGAGAGTGACTGTCTTAAAATAACTCAATGAGCTTCTATACCTGAAATTAAATTTAAATCTGGGAATTCTCACTCATAGTATAACATCCGAACCACTACACAATTAACTACTCCCCCCCCAAAAAAAAATTATGTGCTCTCTTCCAAAATAAAGAAAAATCCTCAATTGCACTGAATCTCAATAACTTTTCTTTAATCAAAGTTTAAAGGGGAAAAAAAAGAAATAACTGTATGTAGAATGGCCATCTCTTGTTTGTGAATAAGCAGGGCTGGGCAAACTGCAATTTTCAGTCAATTCTCATATAATTCTTGTATACAAAGTTCAATTTATCTTCTCACAGGAGTCATTGGTTTCTCCAGTAGCATGACTTACAAAGATCAGAGGCAGAGAGAATTTTTTTAAAAAAAGTATGTCAAAAAGAGTTGAACTGCAATAAAATAACAATAATAGGAAAAGATAGGGAAAATGGATTCCCATTTTTTTCCAAATTTACTAGCATGTACCCTCATAGATTACCTACAAAATGAACCAAACATACGGTACATTCTACAACAAGTGCATACCCATCAGAGAGTAATAACTAACTTGAACCAGTTATTAAAGATTTGCTAGAGGTATTTTGACCAAAGCAGGAGAACATGCAATAGACTTTCTTTAAAGCAGCCAAGCCTTTCCAGGGCTCATGAAGCTGCTTCAGAAACTGCATCCACCTACTTATGCGGACAGTTCAGAGCCTTTCAGAACCAGCCACATGAGTCTAAAAAATAAAGATATAGCTGCTTTAACTATTTGAAAAGAAGAACACTGTATGTATTCCTGTCTGTTTCAAAGCCTTCAAATAATTTGCATAGCACTACTAGTTATTAATCCTTTTATACAGCATGGATTGCAAGTAATTTTTAAAATTTATTGTCAATTAACTTGAAAATAACATCAGCATTTCAACTCTTATGATCAGAGAATTAAAGGGCATCATCAATGACCCTGACCGCAAAATAGCACATTACTTATGTCTAAAATGCAATCATGGCCAGCTATTTAACTTTGCAGGAAATAATAAAGACTTTAATTATTTATTCTTTCATTTACAATCTTAGTCAACACCTTACCAGTGAAACCTGGAGGACAAACACAAGTGTAATCTTCAACCAGATCTAAACACGTTGAATTGTTTTTGCAGAAGCTGCGAGAACAGTCATCAAAGTTGATTTCACAGTTCAGACCTTCAAATCCTTGATTGGAAAAAAAAAGAGGTGGGAGGGATTATATTACCTATCAATGCCACTATCATTTTTTTCCCCTTTCATTCTCTCCTTGTAAATAATAAATCAAGCCTTATCAAAATACTCTATAAAATAGTGCTCTTCCCTGGCTCGTAGCATTTTTTTTTTCCTGCCAAGTTTTTCATCCATCATTAGGAAAAAAAAAATCCTTTGTCCTTAATCGGGTATTATATTTTAAGGAACTTGAATATCCAGTGCACTGGCATGTAAATGTCCTGATGGCAAACATACTGTTATATTCTAAAAGCATTAAAGTGAAATGTTCTCACTTTAAACATATTTCTTGCTCAGATTATTGATTTTCACAATTCAGTATGGTACATTTTAAAAAATGCTTATTTCACAGATAAGAAGCCAGCTGACTATATCCAGAACTTGAATGATTATTTTGTTTTAAGAAGCTCTTTGAGTTCTTCTGTATTGTTTCTACCGAACAGGAGGTAAAAGACATTCAGAATTTTACTTGCAATTCTTTTCCTGCTGTACAGTAATATGAGGAATACAAAGTATATTGCTAGATTGAGTGATCAGTGTAATATAAAGGTTTGGGTGATCATACTAGAACTGGAGAGATGAAGTTGAACTTCCTGCTGAATTAGGAAATTTGCTAGGAGACTTTACTCACTGACTATCAATCTAAAATGGAGGTGACATATTCACTGATTCACTTAATAGAGGAAAAGTAGAATAATAATGGAAGCATTTAAAAATAATTGAGCAGAAGTAAATTTTCACAAAATGCTTGATATATAAAAGTTTAGATGGCATAATTGCTTCCTGAAAAATCTAACATATTTGTAGATGTTTTTTTACAACCTGAATATTACAAGGTAGTCAAAGATTACTGCTTTGAAATCCTAGCCCAGCAAGCTCATTTTTGATGTTGCATGCATATAAACTTAGACTGCTATATTGCTCTCTGTTTTGGGTCCTGAATATCCTAGACTCGTGGCAAACCTATGGCACGCATGCCACAGGTGGCATGCGAAGCCATTTCTGTGGGCACGTGAGCCGTCGCCCTAGATCAACTCCACCACGCATGCGCACATGCCTCCTACTGGCCAGCTGGTTTTGGGGTCTCTGCCGCGCATGCAGGAGACACGTGTGCATATCCATGCTACCTTGCCTCTCCCAGGAGTCTCCACTTGGCCAATTTTGGATGCCAGGTAAGTACAGGGCTTTGTGCAGAGGCTGTGGGAGGGTGAAAAATAAGCCTACCAGAAGTCTGGAAATGTGCCGTTTACGGCCTCCAGAAGGTCTCCGGATGGCCAGGGGAGGCCATAAGGGCCTACCGGAAGTCCGGAAATGGGCCATTTCCAGCCTCTGGAAGTTTCAGGGAGGCCTGCTAGGCCCAAAACAGGGCACAGGGGAATCATGCGCGCATGCGTGGGGGGGGCACGAGTGCATGAGCAGAGGTCAGGGCAGTGCAGGGGAGTCAGGTACACATGCGCAGGGGGTGGGGCACGCGGGGCATTGCATTATGGGTATGGGCACATGCGTATGCAACCCCCCCTGCGCTCCCCCGCTTTTGGCATGCAACGGCAAAAAAGTTTGCCATCACTATCCTAGACAATAGAAAAAAGTTAGCTGCTGTGATGTTTGAAGCATCATGTTTGATGTCCTTGAAGGGCCCAATCACATCACAATTTTTTAAACAAATTACTTTCAGGGTGAAGTTGGGACAGTGCAGCAATATCAGTTACAAGTTTGAACCTTTCCATATGAAATAGAGAAAACCCAGTTTGTCTCCCGGTGACTATATATCCAAATGCTTGTCATCTTTATTTTCTTTACCTAGTTCCTCGAGCCATACCTTTCAGTTCATCAATTAATTTGAAAACCAAATTCATACATCCCAGATTACTATTAGTGCAAAATTTGCTAACTTTTTGAGTTCCCAAATATACTTTTCTGTGATTAACTAAAAAGAATAATCCCATGATTTGCTGCATCTAGAGTCCTTATTTTTCTGTGAAATACTTCATTGTTTCTGGTGGAATGATTACCTTGCCTCTGAGTTATAACTGCTCCAAAGTCCTTGCTGTATAGAGGGATTTTTGTGCTAAGAACTGACAGAGAACTCTGCATTTTGGTATCTGACATTTTATGCTCTTGTAAATCTATTCTAATGCATGGTCACGCTACAAAATGACTATCATTAAGTGCTGTCACAGGCCATGGCTGCAGGAAGACCATGACTAATGCTAAGCTATCAGCACCCACAGTGCAAGGCATATTCTCGTAATTTCTCAAAATGACCATGGAACCAATTTCTACTGATCCCTAAGTCATAAAACTTTACAATTACCCCGACTTCATTAATAATGTATACAGTTACAGATCTCATTCACATAAAGGCTTTAATCAGACCCATGTCTCCTTTCCTGATAACAACCAATGCACTAAATTATCTGTATGAATACCAAGTACTATTTTCTCTAAATCCAGACAAGGAAATTACTGAAAAACAGAACAAACAGCGGGCTCTGTCTAAAGTGCTTTCTGAGATCACACATTCTGTGCAGTGTGGTCACAGATCTAAGCCAGTGGAAATTACTGAGCTAGATTTTAAATTAGTACATGTGGTAATTGCATCTGGCAGAATAATATCCCAGAAAGTTTAGAACATTATCACAAATTGTAATGTTAACTATTGGATATTTTGGAATGATTCCCGCATATTTGTATGACACTGACACAATGAGAAAGATCCTATAGAAGCACAGGCATCTATGAGGGATGGGGACGACAACACGGTGGGGGGTGGGGGTGGGTGGACAGAGAAAATAACAATATGTTTGTCCTATTTCAGGATGCAAATTATGTGACAAATGTGCTTGCATAGGTAAGTAATTGTACCATTTGCATGATAATGTCATGACGCACATGTTGTCATTTAGAAATCACTGTGGATTGTTTTGGGTGCCTATGAATCCTGTGCAAGAGTAAAATAGACAGGTAGCCAGTAAAGATTTTTTCACATAAGACATTTTCTTATTTCTAGGTCTATGGCTGTACATAAAATTTGGCTGAAAGCTCATCCAAAATAGTACATGACTCTGTTCTAACCTGGAGGGTACCAGGACAAACATAACTTTGGCCAGATCACATTTTCTTTGCTAGTAGGAGGTAAACCAGAGTAAACAGCAAGTTGTTCGTGGACTCCAACATGCCCACCAAACTCCCTTTCTAATTTTATTTCTTTGGGATTATTTTATTTTTTTAAAAAAACCTGATGATGATGATGACGATGGTGACCATAATGACAACAACTCAAGGCAACATACATACTTCATGCTCCTTTCTTCTCTATCACAATAATCCCATGAGGTGATTGGACTGAGAAAGATCAACCGGCCCACAATCCCCCAGCTGCCTTTCACAACTAGAGGAGTTTTATATATTTATTACATTATTATACTGCCTGCATTATTTTTATAAATAACTCAAGGCAGTGAACATTCCTATTGCTCCTTCCTCCTCCTATTTTATCCACAACAACAATCCTGCAAGGTGGATTGAGCTGCCACTGGACTAGGATTATCCCCTCTTTTATGGCAGGCCAGAATGCCACAGCCGTTCTCTCTCCCTCAGAACAGCCCTAGCTCTCTCTCTCTCTCTCCCCTCAGTCCTTTCTTTCTAGCCTTTTTCCAGTCTCTCCTCTAAATGATGCCTCTTTGTTTTATCCTCTGAGGTGCTGGGCCCTGTAGTTCGGTTGCCCCACCTCCAGTTTGATTACATTGCCTCTGCTGGAGACTACATCTCCCAGAGGGCCACTGCAGCGGTCTCCTCTTGTTCAAAGTTCCAGGGGCCAGATTCCAGCCACGGCTACATTTATTTATTTTAGGAAAAAAACACCCTAACTTTAATCATCATTTTTCTGAGTATTTCTCAAAAAAAGAAAAGAAAAAGCATAAGCAAAACGGTCTCAAAAAATAAATGACAAATGCACTTGCTTTTCAGCCTAATTAAATCTGCACCATGGCTTGCATTAATGAGTAAAGATTCATTGATTATCACCAAATCATTTAACAAATTCAGTCCTAATTCTGCTGTCAACAAGGGAAAATAAATAAAAGAATAAAGTGAAAATGGAGTTGGTTAAAGCTTGATACTTGAAAACAAATATGACTAATTATCGAGTTTTTGTTCATGTAATATTCCTTGTGGCCAGATGCTTACAACATATGAGAATGTATTCTAATGAAGCAGCATAGTTTTGCAGCAAGGCTCTCTGACATCCGCTTTATTTTTCTGCCTTTTGGTACTGTTGATTTAACATGGTTAGGAAGCACAAGCAAATTGTCAGATATATATTCACATTTACTGGGAAAACTATTCACTTGCCTCCGAATAAATTTCTTTGGCGGACATGGATGCAAATAAAATTTGAGAACCGAACAGGCTATTTGGTAGGAAGGAATCTTTTTGTTGTTGTTTGAGTTTTGAAAATTGGTAAAAAGACAAACTTTCAAAATTGCACTTTCAGGCAATTTTGGCAAACTGACATTCAGAATAAAGATGCATTATGTTGAATAATATGCCTTCGGGGAAAAACCAATCATATCCATTAAAATCAAGAAAATCACATGGACTCTCTTCCACAGAAATGCCCTGAAAAGCTTGGAAAAACCAGAGCATTACTTTCTTTCCCATTTAAATAGATATGGTTCTCAATAAGAGTTGTTTTATGCTATTATTTCTTTCTATTAGTCATGATGATTTAAAAAAAACAAAACCTAAAAGCGTAACAGGGGCCAGTATCATAGACAGGAAAGCCTCTGAGAAAATATGGAAATGGGTGAAAAGTTTCTCAAGAGCTAAATTTCTAGGAATGACATCACCTTTATCAGAAAGAGGTTTTAATGGAGGGAAGGTGAGGCTAAGAGATGAAGTTGAATTACTATATAACAACAGTACTTATTTTCATTTTTATACTGCCTTTATTATTTTTAGAAATAACTCAAAGCTCTGAACATATCTAATACTCCTTCCTCCTTTCCCCCCCCCCACAACAACAACCTTGTGAGGTGGGATGGGCTGAGAGAGAGGAATAACCAACTTTCATGCCTAAGGCAGGACTAGAACTTACAGGCTCCAGGTTTCTAGCTTCATGTCTTAACCATTAAACCAAAATGGCTCTAAAATGACTATGCACCAATGTTCACCTCACAAAGCAATAAACAGCCCTTTTTCACACAAACACAGACTACGTCAAGAATATCTCCGACTATCTTTCGCTCTCATTTGTCTAGATCAAGTTTCAAGAGTTAGATCCATTATATTCTAGTGCTGTTAGGAATGTCCATCAAACATAGAGTGGGTCACCCCAAGGAAAACTTGCCATCTATTATTCTTTGTTTGGGAGGGTGTGTCACATATTCTCAGATTCTGGAATGAAGTGGATCCTGCTATCTTTGGGTAACAATTGAATCTGATGGTCAACTATTCATTTAAATATCCAATGCAGACTCCCAACATACTACAGCTAGTCCTTGACTTACTACCATTAGTTTAGTGACCGTTCAAAGTTACAATGGCACTGAAAAAAGTGACTTATGATTGTTTTTCACATTTACAACCATTACAGCATCCCCAGGATCAAAATTCAGATGCTTGGCAATTCGCATGTATTTATGATGGTTGTGGTGTCCCGTGGTCATGTGATCACCGTTTGTGACTTTCTGACAAGCAAAGTCAATGGGGAAGCCAGATTCACTTAACAACCATGTTACTAACTTAACCACTGCAGTGATTTACTAAACAACTGTAGCAAGAAAGGTCATAAAATGGGACAAAACTCA
>JANHFK010009547.1:187723-200443 GCA_036250565.1 Sibynophis collaris | reverse complement strand
TCAGACTATATATATGTATATAGTAAATTGTAGATAAATAGAAGATATACAACTATTCTTTTAAAGATTGGATGAACTGAAGTGACTCAACCGCTCAATATATGTTTTTTCTTTTGTATGTATTGTTTATATATGTAAATAAAAAACTTTAAAAAAAAAATTTTTTTTTAAAAAAGAAAGCCTCTGGGGCCAGGCGAGGGCGAAAAATGAGCCTACAGGTCCCACCAGGCCATTGCCTACCAAAGGTGGGGGGAGAACAGAGAGGGGCGTGCACATGCGTGGGGGGGGGCAGGGTATATTGAATTATGGGTGTGGGTATGCACATACACGACCCTCCCGTGCTCCCTCTGCTTTTGGCACATGACAGCAAAAACGTTAATCATCACTAGAGTAGAAGACCTCTAAGGTCGCTTCCATCTCTGTTATTCTGTTATTATTCTGGTTGGAAAGCTTTGCTTGAACAGAAGAAATTTTGGCCACCAAGGGACCATCTTTTCTTCAAATTTCAGGGGCGGGGGACCAAACAATACATTTTATGGATACTGGCACAGAGGAAGGGAAGGAAGCGAACATTAAACCTCCCCTATTCCTATATATAAGAAGTATTTATCTTAGAAAGGAATGTTTCATTAATCACACAGGGAAACCATTTGCAGCTATTTTCGTTTAAATTTTCAGTCAAATGCTCAGATTTGCATCTCTTTGAACTGTACACCACCAGTAATTGGGGATGAATATTTTAAATCAGTCTTGAATCACTCTACTCCATGTAGACCAAATAAACTAATAACTTCTTCATGTGTGGACTGCTAATGTATTTCCTCCCAGCCTCTCCTCACCCTGACAGATGGAATGCAGTATGAAAATTAGATATATCAGCCACTGGGAATATTCCGAAGGTTTGGTGGAGGGAGGAGGGAATGTTTAAACACTTCCTGTTTATAACCAAGCCAAATAATCGAGAGAAGAAGACAACGAGTCGTAGGCAACCTAAAGATCATCACATGTGTATAATGAGCAATAAGCTATTAGGCTCAAATGACATTAGGCTGCACAAGAAAAGGGAGGTCAACCTATTCTCCAAAACACCTGAAGGCAGGGAAAGAAGCAATGGGTGAAAACTATTCAAGGACAGAAGCAACCTTGAACTAAGGAGAACTTCCCTGACAATGAGAACAATCAACCAGTGGAATGGCTTGCCTTCAGAAGTTGTGGGTGCTCCATCACTGGAGGTTTTCAAGAAGAGATTGGACAAGCATTTATCTGAAATGGTATAGGACAGTTATGGCTAACATTTTTGCCGTCACGTGCCAAAAGTGGGGGGAGCACAGGGAGGTCGCACACGGGTGTGCCCACATCCATAATTCAATGCGCCCCGCCCACCACCACTTTTGGCACGCAATGGCAAGGTGGGCCTGATAGGCCCGTTTTTTTGCCCTCCCCAGACTCCAGAGCGTGTCTAGGAGTCTGGGGAGGGTGAAAACAGCCTTTCACACACACCCTGGAGGCCTTTCAGAGGCCGGAAACCACCCGTTTTCCAACTTCTGGTGGGACCAGAAGGCCCATTTTTCACTCTCCCCAGGCTCCAGAGCCTTTCTAGGAGTCTTGGGAGGGTGAAAACGGCCTTCCCGACCACCCGGAAGCCCTCTGGAGGCTGGAAACCACTCATTTGCTGACTTCCAGTAGGCCCGGTAGGTCCAAAAATCAGCTGGCTGGCACATGCATGCGCACTGCAGCTGAGCTGGGGCAACGCTCATGTTCCTACCAATATGGCTCTGCGTGCCACCTGTGGCACGTGTGCCATAGGTTCACCGTCACAGGTATAAGGTTTTCTGCTTGAGTAGAGGGTTAGTCTAGAAGACCTCCAAGATTCCTTCCAACTCTGTTATTCTTCTATTCTGTTATCTTTACCACTATAACACATCAGCTATTACATTGGAACAAGATAAAGTAGAGCCTATAATTTAACTGCCATTGTTGTGGCTCTTAGCAGACACAAAGCGGCATCCATCTGTCTAGAAATTCCAGTGGGTAGCTCTACATAAGCAAAACCTTCTACGTTCCTTTTAAAACTGCAAACAAGTCATCATGCAGAATGAGAAAATATCTACAAGCTTTCATCATCTTAGGAATGAGTTGTGTGTACTCCAAAGAACTTCTGTCTTTACAGTTGTCTCTGTGCGTGATTATTACACAAGGTGAGTTGCATACCAAAAGAGCAATTAACCTTTCTTGGCTGTCGAGCGAGCTAATCCAACAAGTCCTTGGGAAATCTCTCCAACGTCCTTGGTGAGGATCCATTTCTTGTCTCTACTGTTGCCGATCTTGATGTTCCACCTCTTTGCTATTTCCTCATTTGTTTTTCCCCAAGAGAAGCAGCAGTGACCTCAATTCATCACGGTTCCTTCGCCTGAGAGACCATGCCGACTTGGATCATAGGAAGAGAAGTTACTGGAAACACTGCGGAGGAACATGGATGATCCATGGATAATGCCAAAATCTTCAGTGGGCCCCTGCATATATACACAATTTTGTGTAGAATTGGCAGAGAACTTCCACAGTCATCTTCAAGGATGACCCATCCACTGTGATCATTAAGTTCGCAGATGATACCACTTTACCACGGGTGGGTTCCACTTACATTCGCTACTGGTTTGCAACGGGAGTGCGTGCTCATGCGTGGGGCTTCTGCGCATGCATAGAGCGTCCATGATGACATACGGGTGGGTGGGCAGAGCCTCCTTCCACCGCTACTACCAGTTCGCAAGATCCGGAGCGAACTGGTAGGAACCCACTACTGCACTGTACTGGGACTTACTACAGGCGGAGATGAAACAGCGTACAGGGGGGAGGTTCAACAACTATCCACATGATGCTTAGAAAACAACCTGTACCTGAACATCAGCACGACAAAGGAGATGGTGTTAGACTTCCAGAAGATGAGAGAGGAACCTGCCTCACTTTACATTGAGGGGATGTGTGTCGAGAGAGTTTCCTCCTTTAAATTCCTGGGAGTCTATCTCAGCGAAGATCTCACCTGGAAAATCAACACGACCCAGGTGGCCATAAAGGCCCAACAGAGACTCCACTTCCTCAGAGTCTTGCGAAAAAATAAAATGGAACAACAACTGATGACCTCCTTCTACCGGTCTACGATAGAACGTGTCCTCGCTCAATGCATTACGGTGTGGTATGCCAGTTTGACAGCCGTGGATAGAAAGACATTACAGAGGGTGGCGAGCACAGCACAAAACATCGTGGGCTGTTCCCCTGATACCTCTAGACGACATCGCTAGGGCTCGCTGCCCTTAGAAGAGTGAGGAAAATCCTCAGGGACGACTCACACCCTGGTCAGCGCTTCTTTATTCTCCTACCATCGGGAAGGAGATATAGAAGCATAGCCAGCCACACAAACAGGCTGAAGAACAGTTTTTTTTAAAATCCGTGGGCTGTCAGATTCCTGAATGGAATATAACTCTACAATAATATAGTACGATTGACTTGTGCAATAAATTCACATGGTACAATAGGACCGAGTGGTTGTTAGTAGGATTCACTGGGCTAGGGATCTATTTTTGTCTTTCACTGTGAGTTGTATTGTGTTGGGGGAGGGGTGCACGAAAGGAGGCTCAGCCAATCTCATAGTACACATGTTGTACGAAAGGTTTGAATTGAATTGAATTGAATTGAATTGAATTGAATTGAATTGAAGGACCACAATGGGGTATATTTTGTGAGCGCTGAAACAAGGTCTCTATTTTAAGAACCACAATCTGCATTGTACAACTGAATTTGAACTTAGAGCAGAAATATAATTGTAGTCTTATCAGGTAGAAATCGATCCAGGAGAGTTATAAAAAAAATTATTAGACATCTCCTGATATCATCAACTATTAGAAGAACTATCAAAATAAGGCAGAATCAAGAGGTGTCATTATTGCTACTACTTCCTTGGTAATAGCATGGAATATGTTCCCTTTCTCACCCTATAGAGATATATTAAGCATGGATTACTGATAAGGTCCATCAATTCTGGAAGATCAGTTGCAGGAATTGGGTATTTCTAAAAGGTAAAGGTTCCCCTTGCACATATGTGCTAGTGGGGTTCCCGACTCTAGGGGGCGGTGCTCATCTCCATTTCAAAGCCGAAGAGCCTGCGCTAATGAAGACGTCTCCATGGTTATGTGGCCGGCATGTTTAAGCGCCAAAGGAACATGAAATGCTGTTACCTTCCCACCAAAGGTGGTCCCTATTTTTCTACTTGCATTTTTTTTTACGTGCTTTCGAACTGCTAGGTTGACAGAAGCTAAGACAAGTAACTAAGACATTACGCGGCAGTAGGGATTCGAACTGCTGAACTGCCGAACTTTCAATTAACAAGCTCAGCGTCTTAGCCATTGAACCACCGCGTCCCGTGGGTATGTCTATTTTAATGAAAAGAAAGACTAGGGGTGACATGATAGCAGTCTTACAACATTTAAGGTTGTCACAAAGAAAGCAGGAGAAGAAGAAATGGATGGAAAATGATCAAGGAGTCAGCCAAACCTGAATTAATGAGAAATTTCCTGATAGTTAGAACAATTAGTCAGTGGAACAGCTTGCCTCCAGAAGTTATGGGTGCTCCATCACTGGAGGTTTTTAAGAAGGTATTGGGCAGCCATTTGTCTGAAATGGTATAGGATTTCCTGCTTGAGCAAGGGGTTGGACTAGAAGACCACCAAAGTCCTCTCCGTTATTCTGTTATTGTGTTTTATGTCCACATTCTTCATTCACTTTCTTTGTCAGAAGCTGGTTGTGAAACAAAACAAATGATGATTATGTGACTTTGGGACCCTTCTATGCAATGGTAAAATCCTGCTGGGTCTGTCCAACTCACGCATACCAGTAGCGGCACCGGCACGTAGTTCGGTGAGCCAGTAGTGGCGTCAGCACAAGACTCTGCCACCTGCCCAGACATTGTTACTTCCTATTTTTTAACCCTCTGTGCATGCACAAAGCCTTCTGCGCATGTGCAGAGGGTCAAAAATCGGTGGTGTGCGCAAGAATGAAGCCAGCATGCTTCCGAACAGGTAGGAAAGGTAAGTAGATTTCAATCCTGCTTCTATGATCATAAAATGCAAAGATTACTTGCAAAGCTGTCAACCCGCCCCATTATTGTAACTATGAATGGTCGTTCAAGGATGCAATAAGGAAGGGCTACTTCTGCAAAGGTGGGAGCTCTTCCTATCTATGTAATATAATTAATTATTCATGATTGATGATGTACCTTTTTTATATCCTTTATAATTCTCTGTAATCTATGCCAGGGCTGTTGGTCTGTGATCACTGCTGTGGGTTATTTTAATAAAGACACCATATTTACATTGATTTGTTTCATATTTTAGTGGATCATTATTATCCACAGCACATGGACTTCCCTTTGGAGAAGAATATCCACAGAATATTTATACAGGGCTGCTCTTAGTAGATATGTATTTGGTGTCTCTATATAAAGCATCATGTTGCTTATGCAAAGTAAGGATAATGTTAGTTAAGAAATTAAATGCTCCGAGGTAGTAGAGTAATAGCTCATGTGTTTTGACATGTGAATATGTCTATAGTTTATCTTTCATTCTTGTCATTCCAAGGAGCAGATGCTAGATACTAGTCTTTGTGAAAATAGAAGATGGTCTTAAGACCCAATCTAAGCCTGCTGGTCATCTTGCTGGTCATCTGTTGATTTTACCACCAGTTCAGCTATCCTTGGTTTTTGTTCACATTTTCTGCAGTTATTAGTTAAGGATCCACAACTCAGGATTTTCTACATAATGGAAAATGAAATCTTTTAAGCCAATAACAATGGCAAATACTGATCAAGATGGGCAGACTGAAATCTAAGTCAACTTTCAAACAAATGCAAACTTTTAGTCTTCTTTTAATATATCCTGACAGAAATGGCACAACTAGGAGATATATTTCAATAGGGCTAGTTGTCAGATCTTTATTGTACAAATTATATATATATATATTTAAAAACAGTGTTGAAATATTAGACTACTTCCCAAAATTACACTTTTCCAATGATTGTTTTGTTCTACTTCATCATAAACTGTTACTATAATAGACATGCATAGGTTACCATAGCCTTATAGACTTCTTAGATATGATTTCATTAAAAAGATCTAAAGTCTACCTTTGGTATAACAATGAGTATTTATGTCAGAGGTGCTATTTTTATTGGGTAACGGCTATGCTTGCCCACAGCTGTATTCAAAAAGTACATTAAAATGAAAAACATTTCATGTAAATTTTATTTACATGTAATTAAAATTAAATAGTTAAGGTACTATTCTTTAGCCAAGCATTTAGTAATTTTCTAACAAACTAAACATTAGGATTTGGCAAGAAGATATGAGGGTGAGGGATAATGCTTACAAAAGAAAGGGGACAAAGTATAGATCTCACTCATGGTCTAACTTAGTGGGTCCCAAACTTTTTCAGTCCACCGCTCCCCTGGTGCTACAAACTCATCCTCAGTGCCCACCACCCCAGGCGTGAAATCTAAATATTTTGCCTACTGGTTCTGAGGGTGTGAATCATAAATTCTCTCTTTATGATATCGCTTTCTCCAAAAATATATTTAAACATCAATTGCATTTCTTCATACAATGTGTTTATTGACCTCTGTTAAATCATCAATATTTTAATATTTTAAGTATTACTCAAGTTCTACCATATTTCCAATATCTCAGTTTTCTATAAACACCAATAAAATCAATTATTAATAAAATTTAATTGATCCCAGGATTATATCCCTGAATTTGTAATCCTTAAAAGGTATGGATTCCAATATATTTTTACACACTGTTAATCATAATAATACATTTAAATATGCCTAATCACAGTCTTCCACTTTTTAACATTAGCATAGCATAGTCAATGAAGCAGAAGTAGATATTTTCCTGAAACTCCCTTTCTCCATGATCCAGCATATGTTGTCTGTTTGATCTCTAGTTCCTCTGCCTTTTCAAAATCCTGCCTCTACTTCTGGTAGTTCTCGGTGCACATACAGCTGGAGCCTAGCTTGTAGGATTTTGAGCATAACTTTGCTAACATGTGAAATGAGTGTAATGGTGTGATAGTTTGAACATTCTTTGGCATTGCCCTTCTTTGGCATTGGAATGTAAACTGACCCTTTCCAATCCTGTGGCCACTGTTGAGCTTTCCAAATTTGCTGGCAAATTTTACTGCATCATCTTTTAAGATTTTGAATAGCTCAGTTGGAATACTGTCCCCTCCATTAGCTTTGTTGTTGCTCAGACTTTCTAAGGTCCATTTGATTTCACATTCCACGATGTGTGGCTTGAGGTCAATGACCACCCCATCGTGGTTATCAGGGACATTAAACTCATTCTTGTATAGTTCTTCTGTGTAATTTTGCCACCTTTTCTTAATCTCTTCTGCCTCTGTTTGGTCCCTACCATTTTGGTCCTTTATCATGCCCATCTTTGCATGAAATGTTCCCTTCATATCTCCAATTATCTTGAAGAGATCTCTGGTCCTCCCTATTGTATTGTTTTTTTCTATTTAAGAAGGCATTCTTATCTCTTCTAGCTATTCTCTGGAATTCTGCATTCAATTGGGTGTATCTTTCTCTTTCTCCCTTGCCTTTCGCTTCCCTTCTGACCTCAGCTACTTGTAAAGCTTCCTCAGACAGCCATTTTGCTTTCTTTTATTTCTTTTTCTTTGGGATGGTTTTATTTGCTACTTCTTGTACAAGGTTGCAAACCTCTGTCCATAGTTCTTCAGGCACTCTATCTATCAGATCTAATTCCTTAAATCTACTGTATATTCATCAGGGGTATGATTTAGTTCAGATCTGAGTGGCTGAGTGCTTTCCCCTACTTTCTTCAATTTAAGCCTAATTTTTTCCATGAAAAGTTCATGATCTGAGCCACAATCAGCTTCTGGTCTTGTTTTTACTGACCGTATAGAGCTTTTCCATCTTTGTCTGCAGAGCACATAGTCAATCTGATTTCTGTGTTGACCGTCTGGTGATGTCCATTTGTAGAGACATCTCTTGGGTTTTTGGAAAAGAGTGTTTGCTATGACCATCATATTCTCTTGACAAAATTCTACCAGCCTGTGTCCTGCCTCATTTTGTACTCCAAGACCAAACTTTCCTGTTATTCCAGTTATCTTTTGGCTTCCTACTTTAGCATTCCAATTCCCCATGATGACAAGGACATCATTTTTTGGTGTTAATTCTAGAAGGTGTTGTAGAGCTTCGTCAACTTCATCCTCTTCAGCACCAGTGGCTGGCACCTAGACTTGAACTACTGTGATATTGAATGGTTTGCCTTGGATTAGAACTGAGATCATTCTGTGATTTTGGGGATTGTATGGCTGTGAAAGTTGGACCATAAAAAAGACTGAGTGCCAAAGAATTGAGGCCTTTGAACTATGGTGCTGGAGAAGACTCCTGCGAGTCCCTTGGACTGCAAGGCAGTCAAACTGGTCAGTCTTAGAGGAGTTCAACCCTGACTGCTCTTTAGAAGGCCAGATCCTGAAGATGAAACTCAAATACTTCGTCCATCTAATGAGAAGAAAGGACTCACTGGAGAAGAGCCGAATACTGGGAAAGATTAAGGGCAAAAGAAGAAGGGGATGGCAGAGAATTAGGTGGCTGGATGGAGTAACTGAAGCAGTAGGTATGAGCTTAAATGGACTCCAGAGGATGGTAGAGGACAGGAAAGCCTGGAGGAATGTTGTCCATGGGGTCACAATGGGTCGGACAGGACTGCGCAACTAACAACAACATTTGTTCATCAGGATTTTCACAGCTCTTAAGGCAGTAAGTAAGTGAAAACACTTTTTCTTTTGCATTTATCAGCCAAATAATTTGTCCATTCAGTATTAAACAATTGAAGTTTAAATGGGCAAAAAAGTGAATGCAGAAATGATAGGAAAAGTGTTGTGCAGTGACATCTTTTCAATTTGTTGTCAGAGAGGGCCAGACTTATTTTTGCCACCGCTAGGAAGCTTCAATCAACTGTCTTGCTTTCTGTTAAGGCCGTCCACTTGGATAGAAGCAGAGTCTCAGGAGGGAAAATTAGATTTTGTTTCATGAACCAAATTGCATAACATTTTTTTAAAGGAAGCTAATACCACAAGGAAAGAACCCGTTTGATGTAATGGTTAAGGCAATGGTCTGGAAGCCAGGAGACCATGAGTTCTAGTTCCACTTTAGGTATGAAGCCAGCTGGGGGACTTTAAGCCAATTCCCTTCTCTTTCTCAAGTTTAGGAAGAAGGAAGAAGGGAAGGAAGAAGGAGGCAATGGTAAAATACTCCTGAAATCTTGCCACAAAAGTTTCAATTGGGAAAATGTGAGCATCCTAGACCAAGCCAAGTTCAAAAATGCCAGGGAATTTCTAGAAGGTTGGCACTCTGACAAATCAGCCATCAATAGACACATAGACATTAACAACATCTATAGACTTTGCAGGGACTAATCCTGGCAGTTGCCAGGAGTCAACACCCAAAGAATGAAGATGGGGAGTGGGGGGAAGCAAAGCACACCGTAGCAAAACTAACATTTAGCTCACAATCCAGAGGTAGAGGTTGCATCTCATAAAAATTAGTCAGAATACAGTCACTGTATGTAGGAGGAATTGGAATCTATTGAAATCATTAGTGAGGAATTAAGACAAACGTTGACTGAGAGAGTTTGTGGCCTTTGGTGTTTATATAGTCAGTGCTCAGAATAATGAAAAGTAAAGAGAGAAACTGAGGTGTTAGTAAACAAAAAAAGTAAAGGTTTCCCTATCCAGTTATGTCAGACTCTAGGGCACGCTGCTCATCTGTTTCTTGGCTGAGGGAGTCAGTGTTGTCCAAAGACACTCTCCATCAGTGGTGGGATTCAACTGGTTTGTACCACTTTGGCCAAACTGGTTGTTAAATTGATGGATGGATGGCCCCTCCCCTCCCCCGCCCTTTCCAGAAGTACCCAAGTGCCCCATTTTGGCTCCCAGGTAAGTGAAGGGAGATCTACTAGCCCAAAAAGGGGTGTGGGGGAGCGGCACGGTCCCCCCATGGCCCAGTTTTGCTCCCAGGGGGCAACAGGGAGGCCTACTAGGCCCAAAATGGGGCATGGGGCAGTATGGGGCGGGCCTCATGTGCCCCGTTTTGGCTCCCAGGAGGCTGCAGGGAGCCCTACTAGAGCCAAAACAGCATGGGGGTGTGGTTCAGCCCCCCCATGGCCCGTTTTTGCTCTGAAAAGGCTGCAGGGAGGCCTACTAGGCCCAAAATGGAGAATGGGGTGAATCCCCCCGTGGCCTGTTTTTGTTCCCAGTAGAGTGCAGGAGGCCAAGTGTTCCCTGTCATGGCCAAGCCCACCCAGCCAGTCATTAGGGCCGAGAACCAGTTGTTAAATTATTTGAATCCTGCTTTCCATGGTCATGGTCATGTAGTCCATGGTCATGATCATGTAGCCAGCATGCCTAGATGCATGGCATGCGGTTTTCTTCCCCAATGAAGTAGTACCTGTTTATCTACTCACATTTTCAGGCTTTCAAACAGCTAGGTTGGCAGGAGCTGGGGCAAGTAATGGAAGTTAATCCCATTGTGTGGAGTTCAGGTCTTGAACATGGGCTGTCACCTGTCTAGCTGACAAGCACAGAGACTTTAAGCCCTGCGCCATCATGTTAGTACACAATTTTGTGTACTAACACCATGTATACTAACACATGATGTTAGTACACTTCATGTTAGGCTAACGTGATTAGGAGTGAACCCTAGTGAGAAGATTGTTGGGACCTGAACCCAACATGTTGGTCAAGGAATAGAAGCAATAGACAAGAACACCTGTATTGTGTGCATCTACCTTGAAAGCCAAGAAAATAAATTTGTGGCCTCTCTTCAGATTGATTTATTTATTTGACTCAGATCAACTGGGTTAAAGTAAGTGAAAGAAGGAAGAGGGGCAGAGAAAGAATGCGGGAGTAAGTAAGATGGTCCTACCTCTTCAGATACTTTAACTCCATCATAATCCAAATCTAAACAATGATTGCTACGTCACATCCTCACACTCAATGACAAATTTGGAGTTCAATATTGAAGCTCAGATATGGTGCTGCTACTCTTACATTTTCATCTTCTTCATCTTTCCTATCCTTGTTCTTTTCCACTTCTCTTTTCAGCAGCAGCCCCAGAATTAAGCGGACACCTACTTATTTGGAGCAGCAGCCTCATTTGTCTAACCATCATTCAATAGGTCCCTCCAGTCAATTAGGACTTCAAAGGTGCTACTACAAGCCATGGCACCTTTGGTATTGTTGGGAGGCCACATCAGCTGGCGGAAAACAGAAATGGAATGTAGACAATATCTTTGGCTGTTCACAAACTACATTCTCAATCTATATTTGGCTTCCTTCAATCATCCATTTCCTTTAAGAGAAGAGACTGGCATGATTTCTCAAGTCTGGTCTCTTCTCCAGATGTTTCAGATTGTCAGGTTTCCCCCAAACAAATTATATTTTTTAAAAAAAGAAAAGCACCTTTTGTTGGCTTGTAGGAGTAGACTAGCTTCTATTCCACTTGTTTGTTTGTTTGTTTGTTTGTTTGAACTTTACTTCCTTGCTTGAGATAAGCAAAAAAAATAAATAAATTCTAAACTAACTCAGCCAAAACAAAGGCTAGACAACAGCATTGCCCATCCTGTGTCTGAAATGTACCTTTGGTGTTTAATTTGGCCTCATTGAGTATCTTCTGATGTGTCCCTGTGGTTTCCTGCAGTTGGACCGTTAGAGTAAGCAGGGACCTCAGCTCTCTGCCATGAAGACTTGCTGAGTTCATCAGTTTCCCCCCAGGAGATGGGTCTTAACATTTAACCCCCTTTTCTGCTAAGACAACAAGAAAGGAAGCTAATCTCCTTTTAAGAAACATGTGACATTGCTCCAAGCACCGGAAACTTTGATGAGGTCCTTTGAATTTGTCTGTGTTAAGAAGTTTGAAAAGGGCTGGCTCAAAGGAGAGCGAGAAAGTCAGGAAAGGTTGGTTCTTTTTCTCTTTATTTATTTATTTTTAAATACATCCTAGAGTCAGTCTCTTTTGAGTTTTGGATTGTTGTTGGTTTTTTTTTAATGTAGATGTAAGGAGAAGAAGATGCTTGTTTTCCCAGAGGAGGCATCCAGAGGAGAAGATGATTTGGTTAAGGATCAATCTGTGATTTAGATCTGTTGTTCCCCAATTTTGTACGATCCAGTTATGCCTACACAACTCTTTTAATCTTCCAGCCAGAGTCATCTTTGTACACATGGAGATGCACAGATGTACACATCCTTCTGACAAAGGAATGTGGATTGGTGTAGAAACATAACATGGGCAAAACTTAATTGTAAATAATATGGAGAAGAAAAACACCCTCAAACCAATTGAACAATAAAGATTAATGATGATGATGATGATAATGATGATGTAATGATAACGATAACAACAACAACAACAACAATAATAATAATAATAATTCCAAAAATCCCAAAGAATTCAAAAAATTCAGCATGTCACTACCAACAGCAAATGTCACCTTTGTAATGAGAAAGATGAAACAGTTGACCCCTTGATCAGTCAATGCAGCAAAATTTCTCAAACTGACTATCTACATCGCCATGATCGAGTTGCAAAAATTATCCACTGGAAGCTATGCCAGAAGTTTGGATTTGAATGCAGCAAGAACCACTGGC
>JANHFK010009547.1:169614-181394 GCA_036250565.1 Sibynophis collaris | reverse complement strand
ATCTACAGTCTGTTTAATATATTTTTAAGATGTTTTAAATTTTGTACTGAATGTTTTTTATTGATTGACTGTAAACCACCCCGAGTCCCGCAAGGGAGAGGGGCGGTCTATAAATACGAATAATAATAATAATAATAATTTTAAAAAAAATCACTGATTGGGTGAGTGACTGTGCCAATAAATACTGATGTTCCCATGATGTATTCTTTAAAAACATAATAGTAACCATAAGGATATTTAGAGGCAGTGATTCCCATCAGCTGAAAATGAGGCCTCTGGTCATTTTGTCCAAGATTTGTAGTGAAAATTGTTCCCCCCAAGGTTTGGTAGGATAGATGCCACTAAAATGATTCTACAACATACACCCAATTCTTCTGAATTTTTCCAACTTAAAGAAAGTATATTCAAAAGTTATCCTGATTGAGTGGTTTCCATTTTATGTGCTGGAGAAAGTGGCAAAAGAGAGGTCGATTACAATGAGAAAGATTGAGTTAGGGTCTGTAAAGGGGGAAAAAATCCAGAAAAAAACTTCCCTACAATTTTTATAGGCAACACAGATGGGCAGCGATTAGGATTGTTGCCAGTTGATCTATTCTTATGCCCTTCTGATCATGTGATCAAAAGCAAAGTTATTGTTGTGGCCCACCAGCTGCCAGCAGAGTTGGTGGCAGACTCGGACGAGGAGGTTGGGGAGGAACTTGGGCCAGTGCTGGAGTCTGGGGAAGGCTCTGATCGATGGATGCTCTATGTCAGACACAGAAGTAGAATCAGGGCCGTTTGACATTTCCCAGCCACCAGAGAGGCAGCTGCCTTTGCAGGCTGATATAAGTGAGGAGGAAGAACAGCTGGGACCTGTTCTGGGTGTGCATATGCGCAGAACAGTTAGAAGAGGTGAGCAATGGAGGTCAAGGAGTTGACTCAGGAAGCAAAGCACACATGGATGCTGAAAGGCCCCTCCCTGGCTGGGGAATAAATAGAAGGAAAGGGGAGTGGTTGTCGTAGGAGACAACAGTTTGTATTTCTGAAAAATTTGCTCATTGTATTTCGTGCCACAAAGACTGCTTGCCAAAATTTAATTTGTAGCCATTCGGCTGGGAGCTCACGGCCTTGCGATTATAACATATCAGGCTGTTGGGGATGAGTCTATGTTGTCTGTATCTCAAAGTGAAGCACAAATGGTTCCTGTAGTCTGCAATTTTTCTGGAAATCTGGAATGGTTGCTCATCCCAAAGTGCATAGCTAGATGTCCATGGAGATTCTCAGCCATCCAGGTCATGGTTGTCCCAAAGATACTTTTTTCAAGAGGCAACTGGACTTTCTTTCTTTTTTAAAAAAGATGTTTCGCTTCTCATCTGAGAAGCTTCTTAAGCAACGACTTACGATCATAATTGCCAGGCTCAGTTATGGTCGTAAGTGAAGGACTACCTGCATTGAAGTGTTCCTGTTGTTATTCTGATGAAAAACCATGATTCAAATGATGGATACAGGAGAAATTGTGGGGTGGGTAAGAGGAGGGAGGTAGTGTCAGCAAATCAGGAGCCAGAATAGAATTCAAAAGCATTACAAGTTTATTCCATGTAATCTATACAAGAACCTGATCTACTAACTCTCAAGGCCAATTCTAGATAAGAATCAATAGAATTCAAAAGGGTTTAGACCAGTGGTGAAATCCAATTTTTTTAACTACCGGTTCTGTAGGCATGGCTCGGTGGGCGTGTTGTGGCTTGGTGGGCATGGCAGGGGAAGGATATTGCAAAATCTCCATTCCCACCCAACTCCTGGGGCCAGCCAGAGGTGGCATTTGCCAGTTCTTTGAACTATTGAACATTTCTGCTACCGGTTCTCCAGAACTTGTCAGAACCTGCTGGATTTCACCCCAGGTTTAGACTTAGGTCTCTTATGGGGCAGACTGGCTCCAAACTGATGCTGCATTTGACCCCACTCTCGGGCTCAGCCAGGTCATCTCCTACAAGTAGGATCCAGGATCCACCACCTTGAGAATGAGGATTAAGCCAAACCTCTTTTGAAGGCAGGAAAGAAAAAGAAATAAATATTTGAGGACAGGTAGGCCTCGATCTACAACCACAATTGAACCCAAAATTTCTATTCCTAAGCAAGACAGTTGTTAAGTGAGTTTTGCCCCCTTTTATGACCTTTCTTACCACAGTTGTTAAGTGAATCACTGCAATGGATAAGTTAGTTGCACCGTTGTTAAGTGAACCTGGTTTCCCCATGGACTTTGCTTGTCAGAAGGTTGCAAAAGATGATCACATGACTCCGGGACATTGAAACCGTCATAAGTAGGAGTCAGTTGCCAAGCATCCAAATTTTGATCACAAGAGCATGGGGAATGTTGCATTGGTCATAAATGTGAAAAGTGTTCATAAATCGCATTTTTCAGGGCTGTTGTAACTTTAAATGGCCACTATTGTAAATTGAGTACTACCTGTACAGTATTGTCCAGAACTTACTAGGTGGCTTTTAGGTGGAGAAAAACAGAGGATCCCCCTCTGTAAAGAGCAGGGAAGAAAACTTTGAAGGTTTATACTGCCTAATTGTACACTGAAAAGGACTGGATGCCTATTAATGAGAGTCCTTTTATACAATTTTGTAATCCCTTAATTCGGGGTAGAATTGGGATGACTGGATGGAGTTGAGCATTTACTAGTCAGATGCCCTTCCTGACGCCTATGTGGAGTTCACAGCAGATTTTTTTTTTCTTTGCACCCTAGGAGAGATATATCTTCTGCTACCCAGGACTGAACTCTTAACCTTCACCACTAGACCACCATGCCACTACGCCACTCCCTATTAACGAGAGACTAAAAGCGCAAAAAGGAATCAGGGCACACCCACCACACCTTAGCATTTTGATTTGCGTTTGGGCATTGATGGAAAAAGGAAGGAGAACAGGGTTGAATTTTCAGCTGATTTGACTTTCAGCTCCAACAGCTAATTCCAGTACCTGGCAGCAGGAAATCTGATGAGTTCATTCAGGATTTCTGATTGCTTTTGCCAGCAGTGGGACCACTTATTCTGATAAAGAAATGGGACAAGGACCAACCCTTCAGTAAAAGAGACAAATAAGCCTGGAGTGTATTTATAAACATCGCTTATAATGGTTGTAATGTTGGCACGGAGGTGTGCCAACAACTGCCCCTCTCCCCTACCCCCAAATGTTTACTGCGAGAGACGATTCGTTTTGTCCTCTATCGGGCAACAGCTGGTAATATGGTATTTAAAAGCAGCTTTGATTTAATCTAACGAGAAACTGTGTTGCAATGAACTGTACTGTGCAAAGATAATAATTGAACAAACATTGATTTTTATGGCAACATAATAGTTTCATTTTTGACAAACAGGAATTTATATGCGCCAGTTTTTTGTTATCAGCTCTGTTTGCACAGAGATTAAAAACTGGCCGCATTTTTTATTTTGGTTAAAAACAGCATTTGAAGTAGGAGCCGTCATTCTGCAGTAAGATAAAAGGAGAAATAATAGCTGGAATAGAATCATCAGAATATTGTAGCTGGACCATGAAGATCTAAATTAAAACACTGAGAGTCCTCATGTAGCCATACAATAGAATATGAGTAGGTTGTTTGAGGAAAGTATTCCATCTTTCTTAAAAATAACTCTGTGTTATGTTTTTTGGTAAGAGTATAATTTACTCTAGGAAGTCCTGCAGCTATGTTGAAACCTATAATCCACAGCAAGAAAATTATAGCATAGCAATAGCGCTTAGACTTATATATCACTTCATCATGCTTTTACAGCCCTCTCTAAGCAGTTTACAGGATTAGCATATTGCCCCCAACAATCTGGGTCCTCATTTTACCCACCTCGGAAGGATGGAAGGCTGAGTCAACCTTGAGCCAGTGAGATTCGATCTGCTGAACTGCAACTAGCAGTCAGCTGAAGTAGCCTGCAGTACTGCACTCTAACCACTGAGCCACCAAGGCTCCATGTTGGTAGCTCTTGTCCAAATTTTGGAAGATACCAAGATATTAGTATCTTTTGGAAGATATTGTATGGCTACATGAAGACTCTTAGTTTTTAAATTTAGATCTTCATAGTCCTACAATATTCTGATGATTATATTCCAGCTGTTATTTCTCCTTTTATCTTTGGGATCTGGTTATCTAATATAATGTTCAGCTGTTTCATAGTGTTGACTTTTGGACAAGTTTTGATTCTGGATCTCATTGTGAAAATAATTTAATGTTATCACAACATCACTTCAGTTTCCTTCCAATGTCTATGTTGTCCTTTAGTAAATTTAGGGCCAGGGTGAAGTTTGCAGAGATTTCAATTGCCAGGAGCATAACTCTAAGAGTCTTATTTTACTAGATAAGGTCAGTTTTTTTTAATTGTTTTTATTAAAAGTTTTTAATTAGAACATTAAAAGAAAAAAGATATAATAAATGTGAAAGATAAGAAAAGAAAGCAAAGGAAAACAGAGACAATGAAACAAGGAGACAGAAAGAAGAAAAAGAAAACAAAAAACAGAACAGAAAATATGAACCAATATGCAGAAATAGTATCCTATCTCTGTTAGTTATACATGCAAATCTAATGAAACATCATAATTCCCTTCTTTCTATAATTTGTACTTTCTAATCATCAAAACCATAAATCACAAAATCATTTTCTTTTTTATGCAAAAAGTCCATAAAGGCTTTCCTGACATCAATGCATTGTCAATAATGAGCTTTTTCTAATCAAACCAACCTGTTTGACTATCTCAGCAAGTTCCATCAATTTCACCAACCGTTCCTTCATATGTAGGTGGTGCTGAATCTTTCCACCTTCTGGCATATCACACAGTAATCATACTGTCATGTCCCCATCGGAGCCTGAATCCATGGAGGAAGACGAGCTGGAGCTGGAGCTGGAGCCAAAGGAGACCAAGGGTGCGGCTTCATTGGCTTCAGAGGAGTGATTGGCAGGACAGGGCCTCTCAGGAGTGGGATGGCTTGCTAGCAGGGAGGAACGGGGCCAGGATGACCAAGAGAGGGCAGGCAGTGGAAATGAGAAGCCACAGCAATGAGCAAGAACTGCCCCCTCCTGATCCCCGAGCATGGAGAGTGGAGAGCAGGTGGGAACAGTGCAGGCCAACCAGGAAAGTCCGGAAGACAGCCCCCCCCTTCACAAGTCACACCTGGGAAATGAGACTTAAGGAGATGCTGTTGGGAGGGGTGCTTGTCGGGAACAAATGCTGAAGTCATGGAGTTTTGTGTGAAACCATTACCTTGTTCCTTTGCTTCCGGAAACCATTGCCTCTTCACCCAAGATCTTCAAGGCACGTGATCCAATGGTGGGATTCAAAAAATTTTTACTACTGGTTCTGTGGGTATGGCTTGGTGGGTGTGGCTTGGTTGGCATGGCAGGGGAAGGATACTGTAAAATCTCCATTCCCACTCCACTCCAGGGGAAGGGTATTGCAAAATCACAATTTCATCCTGATCAGCTGGGACTCGGGAGGCAGAGAATAGATGGGGGTGGTGCCAGTCAAAGGTGATATTTACGGTTCTCTGAACTACTCAAAATTTCCGCTACCGGTTCTCCAGAACTGGTCAGAACCTGCTGAATACCACCTCTCATGTGATCCTGTCCACCATTAAAACCATCTTTCCAAGCAGCCACCATGTTTCCAGCGTCTTTTTCCCCACTTGGAACTGAACCCAGAAGGATATTTCTTCTGATATTGCAGAGCTGGCTCCTCTATATTTTTGGATCACATCTCCCCCAGTCTTGAGTCATTGGATATTGCTTTCCATGGCTGATAGGAGATGAATCTTGTTGTATCTGGAGGGAGCCAGTCTCTTACCACTGAGCTAAGATACCACATCTTTTATGAGACTTTCCGTAGCTTCATTTTTGTTGATATTCTTCATTAGCTGAGGGAAAGCCTCATAAAAGTGTTGTTCATCAGTTCAATGGCAAGCTACATCTTTACGACCATCTTGGACTCTGGCACATCCAAAAGTCTTACAGATTCCTGCCTTCTCCACCTGCCAAAAACACTTATTACTCTATTTTTTGTTTGTTTGTTTTTGCAACAGGCAGAAAGGAGAGAGAAAAACAAGATGAAGGGATTCTTAAATCACTTTCCTTCTTTCCTCTGGCCTTGCTGATAATCCCTTTACACTCTATGTTCAAACAAGAAAGAAAGAAGTGCCTACAAACAGAGCAGATTTATAGAAGGCATCACGTCCTCACGCTCGTCATGATTTCACTGCCATTTTTTTTTAGCCTTTCCTGTTGTCTTCACGAGCTCCCCAGAAGCTCATTAGTTTCCCTGAAGGATTTCTCTTAGAACATTTTGAAGGCTAATCCAGCATGGAATCAGATTCAGAGAAAGCCGAGATGGCAGTTGGTATTTCTTAATGTAGGAAGTCACATCTTGAGATAGACCTCAAGAGCCAAGTTTAGCCTAGCTGTTTACGACAAATTTCTAAACATAAATAACTATATATTTCTCTAATGAGGCCATATGGAGAATATGTTCCCATTATATCGCAAGTTATCATATTTTGTTTGATCTTACCCAACTTCTTTTGGCATTGTTCTGCAGATACTTAGACAAGTGAATAGCATTATTGTTTCTCCTTCTACATATTAGTTGAACCCAAAGCATTGTGCACTAGTTACTTATTTCAGATGAAGGTTGTGATATCTCCCTCCACCTTCTGTTTGAAAGCTGAGACATCTGTTTATCTTGTGCATACAGAATGACTCTCGTGTCTGTTTCGTTCCGAAAATTTCAAAGGCTTTCACGCTACTTAAAAAGCCTTTGAAGGAAAGGTAATCAAAGACAAAAATTATCAGAGGTACATTTTTTTTTTTGCTTTCCAAACAATGAAAATAACAGAGCTCATTCAGCTCTGGTTTGAAGCACCTGCAACAAAACTTCAGAACTGAAGATATGCCACACGAAATAATAATAATAAAAAAAGTAATATTGGGAGAGGCAAACTCCAAAGTGCAAGTTAGATGACGAGCAATTTGAGTATTTGCCTTGTAGTTCAGCTCCGCATAGAAAATCTGATAAAACGTTTAAATGATAAAGATTAAGAAGGGAAGACAAAACATATAAAAAGGCACCAAACTCATCCGATCAGAATCTGACACTGCAGCAATGCAATTTTTTTATCTGTTTGTTTTTATTTTCCTTCATTCTGTTGAAGAAAAACAATACCTTTAAGGAAGGAATATTTTCTGGAAATAGAATTGCATATCACACCCAATTATCTCGCAGATCCAACAAAATTTCCAGAAATGCAGTTGCCCCCAAAATATGGAGCCAACCGAATAAAAAAGCACCAAACCATCTGAAAGCTATCCCAAAAGTGCTTTTTCAAGAGGCAACTGGACTTCCTTTGAAGACGTTTTGCTTCTCATCCAAGAAGCTTCTTGTATTAGATGTGAAACATCTTCGGCTAAAGAAGCTTCTCGGATGAGCAGTGAAATGTATTCAAAGAAAATCCAGAAAGTCCAGTTGCCTCTTGAAAAAGCACCTTTGGGACAACCATGACTATGGATGACTGAGAATCTCCATAGACAATGACTCTATAATGTATAGATCTACAGAAATACTTAGATTGCAGGTCTCAACACAATTTATTGCATTTTATTTTGTGGTATTGCTTTTTAGATTAAACAAACTGGTGAGATTCCTCCTTCATGCTGTAATTTTCCTGTAGCTGTCTGCAAAGAAATGATGTTTGTTTTTTCTGGCCAGAGTGGAGCAAAGATTACCAATAACCTTTTTCAGTTTGAATTCAAAGAAAAAATGTATGTATGAAATATAACTGAGCAAAATCAAATAAGTTTAAAAATGAGTATCTTGGATTTAATCTAGTGGAAATGTTTACTATAATTTAAATTCAAACGCTCTTGAAAAATGATTTGAAAAGCATTCCCCTGATTTGATTTGATGTTGCCCTTTTTTTATTCTAACTTCTTTGTATTGTTATGATGCTATTATGTTTTCAGTTTTTATGCTATCTCTTACATTATATTTTTTCTTTGTAAAATGCCAAGAGTCATTTTGATCGCAGTAGCATAGATATGTTTAATAAATAAATATATTTCTGTAAGGTATCTCCAGGAGAAAATGGTTAGTTGTGAGGAAATAAAGTTCAATGGAGATATTGAAGAAAATGCCACTGAAAATGAAAATCAGGAGAGGGCTTTGAGAGGGGTGTGTGGTGTGCTTTCAATTCTGTTTTTGACTCCTAGTGACTGCCTGGACAATTCCCTGCAGTTTCCTTGGCAAGATTTTTTGAAAGGAGTTTGCTACCACTGCTTCCTAGAATATGAGAGAATGACAAGCCCAAGGTCACCCATCTCCCTTTGTGGACTAGAACTCATGGTCTCCCAGTTTCCAGCCTGATGGCTTAACTGCAACATCAAACTGGGTCACAGGAGTAGACTGTAACATTTAGTATAACTGAAGTAATATTGATTATTTCTGTATTTCTGTTGTTATATATATTAAAGCAGTCAACCTACATGGATTTAGCTTTACGGTTTCAATAAGGCATTTGCTTGAATTATTTTTATCATGAATGAATTATTATCAGTATACAAATTGTAATGGATAAAAAAAAGATTATCTGAATCCCTTTATTAGGCCATTATGAAATTACATTATATATTCTGGTAGGATGCTCCATTAAGTTGATTTCTAAAATATAAAGTGGAGTAGCTTATTTTGTCTTATCAGGGCAAATATTCTACCGAGTGATGGACTGAATTGTATTTCTGTGTTATTTATGAAAACAGATTAAGGGATTCTGTTGTAAAACCTATTATAATCATTTAAACACAGCGAAATGTAAAAAGGATCCATTAATTGTAAACTCAACTAAAATGTTATGTGTTCATTTTAAGGAAATCAAAAGAGAACAACAAAATGTATATAGTTAGAAGTAATTTCCATTTAATGTGCTGACTACTAGTTGAAGATTGTATCCAATACTTCAATTAGCTGATGAGGAGGATAACAATTTGCGAAATATTTTGTACACATAAAAAAGGGGGAAATTATGGATAGTAAAAACCAGTCAAACATATAAAGGAAGATGTGCTTTGCTTCATAAATTTCTTTAAAACAAGGTGCACAGCATTTCAGAGTAAGGACCAGAATTCACCTTTGATTTGGTGAAGTCATGGCAAAAACTAAATCTTACTTAATCTAGATGTAAATCTAAATTCAAACCAATTTTAATTACTATAAATACATGAAATAATACATTGGGATTATTCTTGAAATAATTTTCCTTTCTGTGAAACATGACAACTGTTAGAGGAGTTCTGTAGGGCTTGAATGAAGTTTCATGCATTCGTACTTTAGAAACTCTAAAAAATTCAATTAATAAATTATCTTTGTTTTTTAAAATATTAGTTGGACACGAATCCCTACCGAACACTTACTACGGGGCTCTCCACCTCCTCCCCAAAGGAGATATGGTCACACGATGGTTGCTTTTGATCGCCATCTCTATGTGTTTGGTGGTGCTGCAGACAATACATTGCCTAATGAACTTCATTGCTATGATGTTGACTCTCAGACATGGGAAGTTATCCAGCCAAGTCCAGATAGTGAGGTAAAAATATAATTAATTGCCTTTAATTACCTTTGCAAAATCTCTAACAAATTGATTTCATATATGAGAGATAGAATTATAAGGGAGAAAGAAATAGTGTAAATAGTATAAATGCTGTTAGTAAACACGGGACAAATTACCACAAGAATTTAAAAAAGATTATTATATTACAGTTTAGGAAGAAATAAAAATACTTATTCACTCAGGCCTTTTAGTGTTTTGATATTGAATATGTTAAATGTTTAGTTTAGTTTTATTATGTTTTGTTTTAACATTTGTTGTTTTCTTGCACGTTTGTAAGCTTGTCAGATCCATTAAGGAAATGGATGTTATACATTGTGTGGGGTATATATGTGAATAATTGGGTAAAAGGGTTGTTTAATCACAGCTAGTCTACTAGTGAGAGGTAGAGCATTGTGAAGTGGTAAACGAAGTTAGGGCTTTACCCTTGGGGGATATACCCACTCTTTCTTATGAATACTAAGATACTAAGTGATCTGACAATTTTCCTTGGTTTGATGTTGGATTGAGAGGTTTTTCCTCTCTCTTTCTTTGCCTCTATTAGAATAGAATAGAAAAGAATAGAATAGAATAGAATTCTTTATTGGCCAAGTGTCATTGGATACACAAAGAATTTGTCTTTGGTGCATATGTTCTCAGTGTACATAAAAAAGACAAGATACATTCATCAAAATCATAAGGTACAGCACTTAATGATAGTCATAGGGTACAAATAAGTAATCAAATCATACTAGGAACCAATCAATATTAATCGTAATGATACAAGCAATAAAGTTACAGTCATGCAGTCATAAGTGGGAGGAGATGGGTGATAGGAACGATGAGAAGATTAATAGTAATGCAGACTTAGTGAATAGTTTAACATTGTTGAGGGAATTATTTCTTTAGCAGAGTGATGGCGTTTAAGAAAAAACTGTCCTTGTGTCTTGTTGTTATGGTGTGCAGTGCTCTACAGCATTGTTTTGAGGGTAGGAGTTGAAACAGTTTATGTCCAGGATGCAAGGATGAGCCATGGATCAACCTTACTGGTGACAGAACTTCTGCCTCAGAATTCCCAGAATTCCTCCAAAATCCTGTATTTTTTATTGTATCAGGATGTTGTCAAAGTCATCTTGCTAAACCGATCGAAGCGGAGTCAAACCTGGAGTGAACGTAACTTTATCTGCAAAGACTCTTCCAAACAGTGGCTTGCAAAACATATTTTGCAAGTCACACACATATTTCCCTAAAAAAGGGACCAAGTAATTTAAACAGAAATACGGATTAATTTAGTTCCACAGAAGCAAGTTTGTAGAGAAAATAGTGTCTTCTTAGTGCTGTCTTTTCATATTTATTGAAGAGGAAAGAACTGAACTGCTATACCTTCTGATTGTTAGCATTAGAAAACCAACACAAGGCTGACATCTTAAGTCCAAGTAGTTTGTTTTCAGCTATAATTAGAAACATAATTTAGATTTTGTTCTCCATTATTTCTTTCAGGCTTTCCAGTGGCATTCAGCTGGTCATTGAGATAATTATTGAAGAAAAATAATTCAGTTCTTGTTCTAATCTGATGCTGGTTTGGCCTGCGTTCTGACTTTAGCTATTATAAGCTAGTAATCTTTGATTCTATATTCATGTATATACTTGGAATATAACAAGAGTCCTGTAGGATCACATCAGGGACAATCTACTCCAACCCTTTGTTCCACAGTGGGAAGTTCAAAAGCCATTGACTTTTGCTCTAACCTTTTTTTTTTTGACAACATTCTACCTTGACTATTGTATAACAGACTACATGAACTATTGTTAAAAAGTGTCTGAAAGTTTCAGTTACCTCTTATATTCAGTGAACTGAAAGATCTGCTTAGATTATCAATAACAGTGGTACTTTGGTACTCAGCTGCTTTGAAACTCATTGAATTTGATAATCATATTTTGAATGAAAATCTTGTCCCGATACTCATTGTTTGCTTGGTTATCAACGCACAAGCTAGGACTTGTCAGTGTTGGCTGCCTTGTGACTCACTACATTATTCCTTATGGGGAAAAAAATGTTTGGTACTCATCATTTTGGGTACTCATTGTACCTCCTGGAACCAATTAACGATGAGTATCAAGGTACCACTATATTAGACAACCCCTGACCAATTGGGGTATGGGGTC
>JANHFK010009546.1:7650-18114 GCA_036250565.1 Sibynophis collaris | reverse complement strand
TTCGAACCTACACTAATTGCAGGCATCTGGTGTTAATAACAGGGTGTTTAGACCGCTGCGCTACCAAGGCTCTTTTGGACCAACTGAAGCTTCTGTATACTTTTCAAGGGCAACTGAAGGTTCAAGGCCAACTGAAGCTTCTGTATACTTTTCAAGGGCAGTCCCATGTAGAGCATGTAGCAGTAGTCAAGACAGGTGGTGACTAAGGCTTGAGTGACTGTTGGTCCAGGAAAAGACACAACTGGGGCACAAGCAGACCTTTGACCACATCCTCCTGCAAGGAAGCGTTAATCACTGCTAGAACCCAACTGCATGTCACCTCCCAAGAAACCTTCACAAGCCAGAAGGGGCATGGATCTGAAATACAGTTGCTTGTGCTCATACTCCCCAGACCCTGTCAAACCATTCCCAGATACTGTAACTGGGCAAGAACCTACCCCAAGTGCCTCCACCGGTCCAGCAACCACATTGGCAACTAACTGGGGATGAATCTGGGTGATTTTGTCTTCAAAAAAATGAGCAGATCCCTTCCCTTCAGGTAGACCTCTATACCCTCCTTCCCCTCTTTAAAGAGGGTCACTGGCTGATTACCTGCAGATGCAGTTAGTCTGGGAAGTCCTTGTGTTTCTATGCCTGTATCTAGCAACTTTTACCAGTACTTGATCCAGTTTTGTTCCTTGCCAAGGGCAAATGAGAATGGGTTACTTTAAGGGAAGCCTTGTGCCTGCTGAAGGGCTGAGGAGCCTCTGGAGGGCATTGCAAATTTCAGGAATATATCCTGCAAAACTGCGTTGCTCCGTACTTCTATAAGCATGGGGCCTTAGAATATCCTCAGAGCAAGCTGACCAGATGGAACAATCCACACCTGAAGTAAGTATATCAAGTTACCATCATCAGAGAAAACCTATCTACAGAATGGGTTTAACTCTCCGGAAAAAGCAGTAAATTATTGCAAGTTTGCGTCTGGTCAAACTTCACTGGTTCTTTGGGGGGGGGGGAGTTGTCATTACCTCAGATGTCCTGTCTTTATGGGCCAACAGCACCCCCTTGTGGCCTATGGTTCCCTTTGTGGACAAGCCACTTCCTGCCATCACTAGAATTGTCTGGCTCTTCTGAGCCATTTGCTGGGTAAATAAAGCTTCTTTAGCAGACCAGCTTCAGCAATTTCACTGCCCCATTTTCCACTTACAAGAAAATACAAGAAAAGAAAAGCAAGAAAAGAAATCAGCCAGATATATCATTGACACAAGTACTTTATTTTTTTTAAAGTATGACATGGGACCCTGTAACTCTGTTACATCAAGGCAGACATCTCTTCAAATACACTAAAAGTAGTGCAATATGTAAAGTGACTTTGGGCATGACTGCTTTCACCTAAGCATATTTCTCAGGAACTAGATGACTCCCAACTGGCCTAATCTGCTTCCAGTTCTACTTAGATCTCTCTCTGTCTCTGTGTGTCTCAAAATGCACAGGAGAATTTCTTCTTCATTCCCAGCTTCTGAAGCAGGACAGCAGCTCCCTTCCGCATCACCACAAGTAGACCAAGCAAGTGTCACCATGAGGATGGAAACACTTGTTTCTCCTCCTTAGGCAAAGTGCTGATTTTTCTATTATTGTTAGGGCCGAGAACTGAATCCGATCAAGTAAGGAAGCATTGTGCCAGAGCCTTTCCAGACAACTTCATTACACGGATCCAATTCACATTTCCTGCAAAGCACATAATTTCCCCATCCATGATGTTGGAAAGACCCCTGGTTTAAAAGAGGACTGGGCTATAATCATGGGGATCTGGTGGGCAGCCGAAGGCCTCAACCCACCAATATCTATGCTGATTGGACAGCTATTCCCAATTAATTTCAGGTCCTCTTCAAGCTGGATCTAAGTATGAGAAAGATTCTGGACCTGACCTTTCCTGACTGCCTGAGATAATCCCTAAACACCTACTCCTGCCAGGATGTGCTGCATTTTTTGGCACTCAGCGTTGCCTCAGAAGAAATTTCAGTTATCTTCAAAAACAAAGAGAATACACAGCAGGAAGTCTCACTGTTCAGAATTAATAAAATAAAAAGATCCAGGCAGCAAAAACTGAGCTGAAGAGTTCAAGGGGATTTGGGCACAGTTCTCTCTCTGCAATTTTGAACTATGCAGGCCTCACTTAGAGAGATGATTCCATGTCCTGGTACACAAAACCCACCCTACACTCACATGAAGTGTGTGCAGACGCTTTCCTTCCTTCTGCCTGTGAAATAATATAGGCAATAGAATTCCTTTGGAAATTGCTTCCAGAATAGAAAGACTTGGGACTTTTTTATCTCTGAAATGATATTTCAAAAGGGATTATTGTCACCAGAACAGAGGTCAAAAGTAGGAGCAGGACAGCCTGGTCTACTTTCAATTCCAGGACTGTTTTTCAGAATGAATTTCTAATATCCTGCATTGTCCCATCTCGAAGGGGGCTAGGAAAAGGAATGAAGGGAGGGAGTTAAGTAAAAGGGAGACTCCGTTATCTGTTAACTAGTGAAAGAAGAAAAGCCTTGGGAGAGTTGTAAGGTCACTGTAAGGGGAGAGAGCTGTGTAAAGAGCAGCAGTCTGGAAATGGATCTTGTGGTCAGATAATCTGATGAGAATTCGATCTGGGGGGAATAAGTAACATGCAAACAAAGTAAATAAAGTAAAGGAGCAGGAAATGGTAGGAAGCAAGACTTCAAGGCTTCAAGGTTTTTTCCTCTTCCCCTAGTGGGCTGATAAAACCCTCGGGAAAAAGCTCCTCCTGCTTGTCTTCCTTCAGTTTGGTTTCCAGGGAAGTGAGGCGCTGCTTGAGCTTCATCTGAGTGGCATCATATTCAGCCAAGAGGCGAGAAAAGCGAGCATTCAGTGTCTCCAGGCTGGTTTCCAACCTGTCCAGTTTCTGGCCCACGTCCATGGCTTCCATGCTTTCCGCCGCTGCCACTTCATCCAACAAGCCCTCTTTGGTGAGGATCTCTCGGCCACGTTCTTCCAGGACCCTCTTGGCATCTGGGTACTCGGTCACAGCCTCCATGAGGTCTTCTTTGGACAGGCAGAAGAGGTCAGAGTAGCCAATGCTCCTAATATTCGCCGTTCGCCTGTTCCCCATTTTGCTTCCTTTAATGTTGAGAATGCTGATTTCTCCAAAACAGCACCCTGCCGTCAGTTTGGCGTATTGAGTAATACCATCATCTGCCACCACAGCCAACTTTCCTTCTTTAATGATATACATTTCTTTGCCAATATCTCCTTTCCGACAAATATAATCACCTGGGCTGAAAACCTGAGGGCGAAGCTTCAGCACCAATTCCACCAAGAGCCCAGCCTCACAGTCCTGGAATATCCGCACTTTCTTCAAGGTTTCCAGGTGGACATTGATGGCGATTTCAGCCCTCAGTTTGTCAGGAAGATTTTTGAGCACTTCCCACTCGTCCACAGTCTTCTTGTTGGTCCAAAGGTAGTCAAACCACCTGATCACCTTGGCTTCCATTTCTTTGCTTACTTTGCGGAAGTGCATGTAGTGCTTGACGGCATCAATCTTGGCCTGGAATTCTGCCCTGGTGGCATTCATGTTGGAGATCATGGACCCCACATTTCCCACAATAGTAGCAAAGATGAGAACTCCAATTAGGAAGTCAAAGATGACAAAGAGGTATTCCTCATCCCGCACAGGGGGTGGGGTCTCACCAATGGTAGTCAAGGTCAGCGTGGACCAGTAGAGACAATAGACATATTCCCTGGTCAGGTATCCATATTCTGGATCTGAGATATTTGGATAAACCCAGGTGTCTTCTCCAAAGCCAATGGCCTTGGAGATGGCGTAGTAAATGCAGGCATTCCAGTGGATGATGACCAAAATGTACATCACCAAATTGCAGATCCTAAAGATGTTTGGGTAACTGGTTCTTGTTTCAGTCCGATCAAAGAATTCAAACATACGAGGGAAATGCAGCAGCCGATTGAAGCGTAACTCAGGCCGATGGATGCCAACCGCAAAATATGCCAAGTCAGTAGGCAGAATGGATAAGATATCCAACTTGAACTGCAAAGTGGCAAAGTATTTAGCACGCAATTTCTTGAAGTCTTTAACGAGTAATCCCTGCTCAAGAAAACCTACCAGGAAAAACAGAAAGAGCAGTTCAAATATGTTTATGTGCATCATTCTTTGCTACTATTCCTGATTCCCAGGGTCCAACAGTCTGCCTGTGATCAGTGAAAGAGCAACTCGGGATCGCACAACAACATAAAGGACAATTTGTTTTCCATTCTCACAGTGATGAAGGTTGTTGAGACAAAATATTGAAAGCTACAAGTGCCCCACATTGAACATTTATTAATTCAGCTGGCTATCAGGGCAGTGTCATTTCTATGATGGCCACTACTTCCCAGTTTGGTCATTGTTAGTAATAAAGCTTGATAAATCTTTCACTGTTTTCCCCCCCAAGAACTTCAGGCAAGGAGATTGATTTTCTCAGGGTCATTTTCTGTCTGCTGGAGAAACAGGCATCCTTCCCTCAGCTACAGAAAGAGCACAAACCTTTCCCAATCCAGATCCCACCTCTTCTCCTTCACCTGTGTTCATCCGGATGACAATGTCCACGATGTAAATGCCATCTGCCAGGTAATCCAGGAGCAACCAACAGAGCAAGTATCTTCTCTGGAGATCATTGAAACAGGCTCTGCAAAGAGACCAGAGCTCAGCAAGCCCTTGAAGTGCCTGTGACAGGCAGGGCATGGAGACCATGAGGCCACCAGGCAGGGCTACCCAAAGGAAAAACAGGCGAATGATCGCCATAGGGTGGACATTCTTCAAGGTGTATTTTGTGCACTTTGCTTAAAAGCTGAAAATAAGAACCAGTTAGTCTAATGGTGAAGGCACCAGGCTAGAAACCAGGAAACGGTGAGTTCTAGTCCCTCTTTAGCTGTGAAAGCCAGGTGGTGACTTTCGGCCAGTCCTCTCAGCCCTCAACATCAGGCTCAGGCAACAGGCCAGCCAGTCAATTTCTGTCATGATCAAACGGATCAACATTCAGTTGATCTGGGGAAAAAGGGCCCTGCACTTGCAGAAAACTGCTAGGGGGTGGGGGGAGTTAAAGGCTGAAAATCAGTTTGTTAAGAGTGGACCCATAGTGGTGGGAGCGAGCATTTAGGTGTTCTGTGCAGGGGACTGGCTGGTACTCCCTTGCCTTGAACCAAAAGGGCTTCCTTGAGTTTGGGGGGGGGGGTGTCCCTCGGAGAGGAAAGACAGCCAGCACAATTGGCGGATGATCACATTTGGGGCAGAATAAGGGCTGTTGAAAGGGTTTACTTGGGAATCTTTTCTTCCACTCTGCAGTTGCCGGAGCCTGCTTGATTGCTCAGTTGGTAGGCCCTGGGGAGGGCAGCCAAGTCACCCCAGCAAGTGAGACACACAGGAGGCAAGGCCCAAAACCACACTCCCCACTCACCTGGCAACCAGCATGCACCAATTGTACAGAACTGGTACTGCAATAACCAGGAGCCAGCGGTAGTACCACTTCCCAGCAGGGTCCATCACAAGGACTTTCCATTTCTTCCTGGAAACACAGTCAAAACCTTCTTTTAAAGGAGCTGAGCTGCACCGGGAGGGCAGGGCTGATGAGAGGAAGAATCCGGCTCCAGTTCAGGTAGGGCCCCCAGGGTCTGGAGGCTGAGGTATGTGTGTGAGAGAGAGGGTGTGTGTGTGACTTGAGGAAGCTGAAGCACAGCCACTGCCATACTTCTGTCCAGCATCCACTGCCTTGGCTTCAGTAAAGCACATCCTTGGTTAGCCCAGGGGAAGAAAGAGACAGCGCCAGTCTCTGGCTGAATGGTTTACTTCCTGATCAGATAATGAGAGGACTCTGGGGCTGATTATGACTCACCGCCCTTCAATCTGTCTTGGGTACATCTAGTTTAATGAAAAGAAAGACCAGGGGAGACATGACAGCAATGTTCCAATATCTAAGGGGCTGCCCCAAAGAAGAGGGGTCAACCTATTCCCCAAAGCCCCTGAAGGCAGGACAAGAAGCAATGGGTGGAAAACAATGAAGGAGAGAAGCAACCTAGAATTAAGAAGAAACTTCCTAACAGTAAAAATAGTTCAGTGGAACAACTTGTCTCCGGACGTTGTGTGTGTTCTAACACTGGAGGTTTACAAGAAGAGACTGGACAGCCACTTGTCTGAAATGGTATAGGGTTTCTTACTTGACTAGAGGGTTAGTCTAGAAAACCTCCAAGGTGCCTTCCAATTCTGTCATTCTGCTTCTGTGGCATTTCAAGGCCTCCCTGGCTACCCAGGAAAATGACCCCTGGGCATGCCATCCAGATGCAGTCAATGCCCTGACAAAGCCTAGCAGCTGGGGCCTGCTGGACAGTGTGTAAGGACAGGAGTTGGTAGATGGCAGCTGTTCTGTGAGAGGAGGCTCCACTGGGGGACCAAGCAGCAACCAGAGACACTAGCTGCTAGGACTGGCCTCAAGGGATGTTCTGCCCTTTTGCCAAAGGCCAAAAGATTAGCTCAAACTCTCTGCTATTCCTCATGAGAGCTCCAGCCAACATTCCTTAAATGCATTCAGTGCAATATCACCATTCCCTTTTACCAGGAGGACAAAGGGTGCCCAAGAAGCCACCTTCACAGTAGCAGACGGGCTGCATTCTCCCCACCTCTCAAGTGCCTCTCATTTTTCTCAGCTGCCCACCTCCCCACCACAGAGTGGCCAGCCGCTGTTTTCTGGCATTAACAATCAGGGTCCTCTACCATCACCCCCCACCCAAGGCCACGGCAGCCCTCATTGGCCTCTTTCTTGAGGCACCCCTCAGAAAGAAAGTCCCTCCTTCCCCTCTGCCAGCCCAGAAGGGAGAGCCCCCCCTCTCACCGGGGAGTCAGGCAGACTCACTTCTTCCGCCCCTGGCCTGCAAGGCCATCTCCACCTGCCGTTGCCGACTCTGAGGCTAAAGCCTTCACATCAGGTCCATGAAAGCGCTCGAGGAAGGAGTCCGGTCTCTCCTCTTCTTTCCTACCTTTCTTTGCCCATCCTCGGACGGCCATCACCAGCCGAGCTATCCTAGGGAAGAAGGTTGGTTGGCTGGTTTGGAGTTGAAGATGTGGCACAGAAAGCTTCAGGGAAACAAACTGGCCAGTTTTTTTTTCCTTTCTCCTGCCTGGTTAGGACTGGAAAAGGAAAGCAGTAATGTCCAGACAGAATACATCTCGACCTTTTGTAGCCCCCAAAACGTTGTTAGTCCTCCTGCTGAAACATCATCGCATCCTCATATGCTGAACCCATGATTGCATCAGTCTTATTAGGCTCTTAAAGCGATTGCAGCCCAAAGTTTCCAACAAAGGACCCAGGGACCCCTCCCCCTACTGCCTGGGAAGGAGTGCAGCAGGAATCCCTGCAAAAGGACAAGAAACAAATCCCTGCTGTTCTCCAACTCCACTAAAAAATGGCCTGCACCCGTTGTCTGCTTCAGAATCCTCTGCTCCCCTGGCCGATCCTAGCTGGCCAAAGCCAGGGAAAGCCTACCTGGAGAGGGCCCCTTTTTTGGGGTGGTCTGCATCCTCCAAGGCAGCCACTCGTTGCAGTTCTGAGGAGGCATCGTCATCCACTGAGGGAAGCCTGCAGAGAGACCAAGCAGCAGCCTATCGTCACCCACCACACTCGGAAAGACCACTCCTCTCCTTCCGTGAAAACAAGGCCAGGCCCTGAGCTGCTCTCTCAGAGGCATCCAGAGCTTCTGCCTTCCCTGGACCCATCGCTCTGGCCACAGCAGAGAAACGGAGCCAAGCTGCCTCCCCATTCCCTATACAGGCTGCTGGGGATCCATAGGCGTGGGCCTTGCCAAGCCAGTTTCTGGGACCCAGTGATCTGGAAAGAAGCAGGTCCTGCTCCTATCAGCCTAGCTTTGATGAGGCCAGAAAAGGGTCCAAATCAAGGGGAGGAGAGACCAGGCACTTTCTGGTGAAATGGGTCACATGAGGAAGAAAGTCTCCTTGGCATCAGGGCAGCCTCTCCAACCTCTCGAGATGGGGCCAAGAGCTAGAAGACCACCTGAATAACGCAAGCAGCAATCAAAGCCTTAAACTGCACATTTTATACATGGCTGCAACAGGAAACCTGTGCTTGAAAGGAGCAGGGTGTGCAGCCCTCTTCCATGTCCCCTCACACACGTGCCAGAAGAGACACGAGGCATTCAGATGTACAGAATGCCATTGTCTTCGTGGAACCAGATGCCCGTCTGGCAAATGGAGGGCCTTGCAGCCTTTCCAAAGCCCCAGGTTACCTGCTATCGTGGTTGCTGAGCTTAGTCTGCTCCAGATTGCTTTTGGTTTTTACAGAGACGGTTCTCTGGTGGTTGGCACTGTTGTTCTTTGCCATCATCCTCCATGTGCAGAAGCCACCAACTTTATTCTGCTCCGGAAAACAGGGAAAATAAAGAAGCCTGGCTGGACATGTGAGAAACGGATAGAGGGGCTTCACTATGGCCTTAGCCAAAGGTGACTTTGTGGTACATGAGAGAGAGGGGGCATACCAGTAGTGGAATCCGGCCGGTTCTATCTGGCTCGCACCAACCAGTAGCACCGGCGGCGGGAGGCTCATTACATGCCATTTTTTACCCTCTGCGCATGTGCAGAAAGCTTTGCACATGCATGCTCCCGCGTCCTCCCGTTCCCGAACCGGTAGCAAAGGTAAGTGGATTTCGCCGCTGGGGCATATGGTTGGAAATCTGGAGGAACTGGTACCTTAAGCAATTTTCCTGAGATCTACTGAAATGTGGCATCTTTGCTTGGCAGAGGACTGGCTTATAAGCTTAAGCAAGCCCATCTTGCCAAGGCCGTTGTCCAACTTTCCTTGAGCAAAGTCCCTGCTTTAAGGCTTTCAAAAATGCATTTTCTCATGTTGGATGGAGCATCATTTGAAACACCTCAGTGAGGTTGCTCTTTCCTCCTGTCGGTTTGACCACCCTTCCCAGGTGTCTCCCTGGAAGCCCTGTCCACATACATCCCCAGTGCCTCAAAGGAACAACCAGCCTACTTTTTCTTCCTGGCATGACTCACTTTCAGTTTCTGCCCAGGACCAGGGGGAGGAATCAGATCCGGTCCTAGGAAAACACCCAAGAGCCCTATGGCCAATAGCTGGGAGCTGGCTTAATAAGTGACAGCCCCATAAAATCAGTGAGAGCTTTGGCTATGAAAGATAAAAGACAAGAATTGCAGACTGGGTGCTAATCATGTGGCACCTACCCTAATGCAGAGCTGAACTTCCCTGTTCCCTCCCTTCATCTGCCCAAGCCCCTACAAACAGCCTATAGTGACAAATCTATGCAGATACAATTAATTGCAGGAATAATAAAAACATCATCTAAATGGTTACAACGTAATAAACAAAATGGACTATTGCAGTTAGCAAAGCAAAAAGCCCCATATTCAAATTCAAAAATGTGTTTGAATTTGATGGATACAGCTAGAGAGAGAATTTCCTCCCATCCTTCTTTCCTTCCCTCTTCTGCAGCCCTGCTCTCATTCCTCATGTGGTTTCTCCGTGTTATTATTCAAGGCTTCTCCCAAAGGCTTTCATCTTTGCCATCAGAGCCATGGCAACCTCATCAGCGTCAAGATCCTGCCTAACAACAGGTGTGAGATACTTTCGTGGCCTGTCCTCAGCAGACTCAACTGGGCAACTTGGGAGGAACCAGCCTGGGGAGGCGGCCCCTGGCCGGCCTTCCCACTTCCCAGGAGGAGCATCCGCTAACTCTGTCGGAGGAAGAGCAACAGGCAGCCGGAAGGTACAACAGAGTTTCCAACTGACTGCAACCAACCAGTTGCAAGAAGCAGCTGCCACAGTCTATTATGTGGACATTTTGATATCTGTTTTAGCTCTCACTCACTTGGGTTGTTTGTTTTGTAATTGGTTTCAGCAAATTTAGCAGTACTCATAATAAAAGCAAAAAATAATAGCAGTACGTGTATCTAACTCAATGGGAGAACCCGGAGTGGGAGAGAAAAGAACTATCAATAAAATAACCATGAATCCAAGGAATAATATTCAAGGACTTGAAGTGTCCTTACACTTCAGAGCTGAGTTGGGGAGACCCACCCACTGACTATGAGCAAAAGCCACATCCCTGACTGAACCGTGTCACCTGACAAGGGGGAGCGGCAAAGCCCCCAAAGGAATGCAGGCTACCTCCACTGCATCACCTCACCTGATTCAAGATGGGCTTCCAAGCTCTTCTTTACAGCTTTTCAAAACCTCCCCACCTGAAACTCCCACTGCTTTCCTGTGTTTGGACAGGTAGCTCAGAAGAAATGCCAAGCATGGTCGTCAATTCAGAAGTTAACTACCCTGGCTTCTTCTCTCTCTCTCTCTCTTTTTAGTACCTAATTACTCTGGCTGACCATCTGCAAGAAAAGACAGACACTTCTTCCTTTCTGCCCTCTGAATTCAAACTCGG
>JANHFK010009542.1:17777-29081 GCA_036250565.1 Sibynophis collaris | reverse complement strand
ACTCCTTACACTCGTTTCTGTCTGCGTAAGATCCTTGCAACCAAGGATACTCTGCGTTTAAACCTAACAATTTTTATGCCCTTTTATTTTTGTATTAACAATCATGGCTATTACAAATAATATTTTTATTGATTGTCAGAAAAATACATATGAAGACTTCTATAATATATTACTTCTTACATAAATTTCTCTAATGCATATTTTTTGTTTAAAAAATAGAATTTCTTTAATAAGTGCTTTTTAAAATAAACCTGGTCTTAATATGTATGCAAATTATCCTAGTGTATGTAACTTCTTTTTTTTTCAGATGCACCTCCCACATTTAATCTGTTCTTGTCTGCTTGTTCTGTTCTGTTTTGTTCTATTCTACAGGTCCTAGGAAGCACAGTTATACCCCACTGAACCATTTTAAAAGTGAAATTGGCAGATGGTGTCAATTTTCTCCCACTGAAATCTATGGCAGATTTATTTCACATAGTGCAATAGGAAAGCATTAACACTGCAACTGACCCCCAACTGCAAAAAAAAAAAAATGTAAATTACCTATTCTGAGAGTGATCCTCCAAGTTATTAGAATTATTTGTTTCACTGTTGTTCAGCTTCTCTAGAAGTTTTCCTGGGAAATTCAGCACTGTTGAAGTGTATATTTAATATTGTTCCTGGTGAAACTATACATTTGTCATCTTGACCTATCCTTCCAGAATCACAATCCTATAGCTGCTCCTAAGTTGCTACAAAGGTACCTTCTTCAGACAGTGAAGCTTGTTTACTTGCTAGATAAGTGGTTCTCGCCGAAGAGCTAGTGTTTTAATAGAAAAAACTCAGTTTTAAGAACCGATTCAGTATGCAAGATAGGAAAAGAACAGCTTGTTTACAGTATGTAAAATCTAGTTGTTTGTTACTTCTGGCTTCCTCAGATAAACGAAAAGGGCTGCAAGGGTGGCTGTCACTGTCACCTAATAAATAAATTGGTTGATAGACATGATCTAATAATTAAAAATCTTCTCTTCGGACTTAAGTTATTCAAGGAGGTGTGTATAAATTTGTAGGGATATGTACATATATGTATATGAATTTCATTTTCTATATGAATTTTATGATTTAAATGTCATTATTCCCCTGCTCATTTTGAAATTATTCATATTTTATTCATTATATATCAGCATCTTGGTAGCTTTCAATACACATATTTTTACTCATTCAAGACTTATTTCAAGTTTCAAAAACTCTGTTTATACAGATATGAGTGGATAAATACATAGGCTCATAATGATTCTCATGGATATTTCCATTGATCTGATGCTTGGACCATATGAGAAGTCTTTTGTGACTTCTTGTGTAAGTTCTAGCAACATACTGTTAGGAACTTTTGATGGCTAATAATGAATACAGTATGTAACCCAATGCGTTGTTTAGGGTCCAATCCAGGGGTGAAATTCAGCAGGTTCTGACGGGTTCTAAAGAACCGGTAGGGGAAATTTTGAGCAATTCGGAGAACTGGTAGCGGAAATTTTGAGTAGTTTGGAGAACCGGCAAATACCACCTCTGGCTGGCCCCAGAGTGTGGTGGGAATGGAGATTTTACAGTACCCTTCCCCTGCCATTCCCACCAAGCCATGCCCACCAAGCCAACCACGCCCACAGAACCGGTAGTAAAAAAAATTGGATTTCACCACTGGTCCAAACAACTTTCTTGCCTTGTTCTTGCTGATCTTATTTTTTTAACTGATGTCAGATATCATTCTTGCATTTAATGTATTATGAAAATAATTAGGATGTTTAAAATGTAGATGGCAGTCTCTTGGCCTCATTCCAGCAGTGTGTCAGTCTGAATGCACCTATCAGTTTGGAAAGATAGTCTGTGTGTCATGTGGAACTAACTAGATTCCTTGAGTTGCCCTCTCTGCTAGAAGCAGCAATGCCTTTTTTTTCCTCCTTAAAGAGCAATGGTGAGTTTATCCCCCCCCCCCGAAACAGCCCAGGAAGAAAGGCTGGGAAGAAAAAGTGCTCCCACCATTCCTCCCATTCCACCACAACAGCCTTCAATTAATGTTTGGAATTTGCAAGAAGCTGTAAGAATTTAGAAAGCAAGCAAGAACTCTTGCTTCATCAATCTGGTTATTTCTGTTGATGCAGGTAAAAGATTTAAACAGGGATCTGTGCTAAATTTAATTTCTTTTTCTGTACTGTAAATTTATTGTCTTTAAGTTCTCTGTACCATTTCAGTTATTGTGTATATTTCAGCCTGTAATCTTTCTTCAGGTTGGGTAGGATTTTTTTAAATTCATATAATCTTATAATCTGTAAATTATTTGAATTCATGTCCTTTGCAGTGACTTTTTCCTTTACTTGTAGCAGACCATCGCCATCTTGTGGTTTGTCAGGAGCATTATATGTTCTTTTTTTAACCAAGGTCTTTTAATATTCAAAATTTGCATTTGGGATATCTTTGGGATAAAAATGTGTAGGTTTTATCCTTATTCTTAAAGTAAAATTTGATTTTGTTTGATGAGAATAACCCCTTTCAAAGAATGGCTGCATTCCTCAGTCACATATCTCTAATTCTCCAGGCACAGCATGCCATAACTAGCTGGTAATAGAAGTAGCTATATGGAAACAAGAGGCATGTCTTGTTTACTGTACTTTTGGTATCATATAGATGTTTTGGGTTGCCTTCCTAATTTTGAACCTTTTCACATTTTACATTTCTTTTTGAGATTTATATGTTGACTCTTTTTCCTGTAAAATATTTCAAAAATATGACTGGAGGGTATTAGACAAATATTTGTGCATATTTAAGAATCTACGGAAATGTGCAACATTTGTGCTGTGGTTACCATTGTCCTCCAGTTTGCTTACATAATGTGCAAGTCAGAAATCACCTGCCAAAACAGGTTTGCCTTTCAGTTCAGTTTGGACACAGGGTATAACATTACATTGGTGGAATCTCAAATCTGTCATATAAATCTCACTTCAGTATCACCATAAGTGTCTCTGAGGTGTGTGCATGTATCTGACAAAATGTGCATTGAGATGTCACAATGGAAACAAAAAAAAACAATGGAGCTCGCACCGTGACATTTCAAACATTTCAACATTTTGGCTTAACTGAAATGGGAATACATTACTGCACCTTAACTGAAACTGACTATATCCTCAATCAATAGTAGGCTGTTCCAGTGAGCTTCATTTGCTTATTTAACACTCCCTCCCCAATAGCAGTATCTGTTTTGAGGTATTCCCTATGTAGAAAGAGAAACAGCTGACCATCTCTTGACCTGCAAGGCACATCAAGCTGATTATCAGGGCAGAAAAGGTACATCAAAATATTCAATACAAAATTTGGGATCTACTATCAGCCCCCTGCCTCTTAGTATATTGGTAGTAATTTTACAAAACAGAATTACAATGGTAAAAACCAGTGGTGGGTTCACTCTGGATCTTGTGAACCAATAGTAGTGGTGGTGGGAGGCTCCACCCGGTGGCATCACAGATGCTCTGCGCATGCGCAGAAGTGATGCACACATGCGCTCCCATTGCGAACCAGTAGTGAAGGTAAGTGGAACCCATCCCTGGTAAAAACCAAGAGACAATAGAATAAAAATAGAATAAATAGAGTAGAATGTGCAGAAAAGAAAGAGAAAAGGAGAAAAACAGACAATTAGAAAAGAAGAAAAATAAGTATATAGTAAAGAAACAGAAAAGAAATATATAAACACATAACTTCCCAATTTCATCATAAATATAAACAATTGTAGAAACATCTGCAAGAAAACAACCTACTCAGAGACCATCCAGTACGCCACACAATTTTAGCAATTTATCAAGTCCTCTTAAAATACAACAAATGTTTTCTTCCCCTATCCCATCTTTTATCTATAAACGGATCCACAACGCCTCATCATTTCAGTCCTGATATCAGCAAAAGTCCATTAAGGACTATCAGAGATAACAACTTATCAATATGTTGGACAAATTCCAATAAATAAATAACTATTTTAACTTTGATCAAATAAACCATATCTATATTTTACTTCTAGCAATTCTTTGCAATTATTTCTGCCTTGGCCCACATAAGTACTTGTGAAATTCTGCACATTTGGAACATGCTGTTGTCATATCATGTTTGCAGAGGGGAATATTTTCCTGAAGTAGTTTTCAAACTTCCTAGGAGTCAAATGAGATGCAATAGTTAATGAGGAGCAACTACCGTAACTACATTTTTCTGTTTCAGTATACATAGGGTGAGGTTGGTTTTTATTTGTATTGAAGGACAAAGATCCTTTTACAGATAAAATATGCTCCCTGTGAAAGCATTTACTAAACCCATGATATATGTACAACTATGTAGTTTGGGCAACATCCTCTCACTGTCTTACTGTTGCCATGATATAGCCAATCAGCTCCACATATAGGATGATTTCTTAGGGTTAATGAAAAATTTCCCTGCAAGTGTGAAGGAGGGAGTAGAAGGTGTTGTTCCAAAGTATGCTACTCCATTCACCAGGCCCATGAAAGGGACTCATTTTTCTGTATGACATTACGACCCATAACCTGACCCCTTTTTTCTTACTTGACTGAATGGGAGTAGGTTCAGTGTCCAATCACTAAATAAGGGTAGGGATAGATTAAACAGGTCCCTTGCTGGAGCCTTTCATTTTCTCATCTTGAGTGACAGCTATTTAACTCCCATCTCTCCTCTCCTTATTTTTAGATCATACATTTCAATTCTGCTGCTTAATGTGCACAGAACTTACATTAATTTCCCCTCCCCAGATGTGCCATACAACTCCCCCTCTCCAACACATTATCTGTTTCATTTCCTCCAGAGATTTTCAATGCGTTGCAACAGCTGCTCTGCAGAAATGTTAACCCTATGAAAGTCATGTCATATTTTCATCTTGCAAGAAAGTGTGGGACATAGTCTTGAAGCCCTGGGCTTTGGAAAGACTCTCTACCTTTAAGACTTTTGAAGAAGGGAAAACTCCTTTCAGCATTTCCCGTCAGTTAGCAGTGTATGGTAATCAAGAAATGTAATCCTCCCGGTGTGCTGTTCCTTTTCTGCTCATTCAGCTCCCTCCCTGCATTTATGGCTGCCAGCTCTGACTTGCAAGAAAACCAGCCAAGCCTGTTTCTTTTTTATTTTTGTCTTTGGGAATAATTTGATATACCTATATAAAAATCAAAGGTGAATTGCTTAGTTTCTCCTTTCTTCAGTCAAACTGTAAGAGATTCAAAAAAGTTTCAATGATTTGGATGCCAAATGCAGAATTGTCCAGTGTGCCACCATTGCTTTTCCTGGTAATTCAAAACTACTGCAATAATTACACATGACGCAACTCATAATTCATACCCATTCATTGATGACATGGACTGTGATCCACAAAGGTTTCTGAGATAAGATGATAATCAGTTAACTTGTTTTTGCTGCAAAAGATTATTTCTTTGGAAATCCAGATTTGGTGGCTGAGATTTCAGACCCATGTTATATAATATTATGTTAACATGATTGAGTATTCCACTGGGATAGAGGGAATTGTGTGTGTTCAGAAAACATGTAAAAATGAAGGTGGAGCTTCGATCAGACACAATTGTGGTTATCCTGATTCTCTATGGATATCCTTTAATATGATTTATTTGCAAATTTAGACCTGAAACTTGGCAATCTTCTCTTCTTGCCTCCATATCTTGAGAACCTATGTAGTCTGCTTGGTGGGCAAGAGGCATCACAATGCTGAGATTGTCCTCTAGTGAACTTGAAATGATCTACTCATTGAATACTGTTGGAAAGGGAGATATGTGCCAAGTGGTTGCTTTGTCACTTCCTGCCCTATTCCAGCAGGCCTTTGTTAAAGCCTTGGACCAGCCATAGGCAGCTTAAATCTTTTTCTTACTCCTTTCACTGGGACGTTGGCTTCCTCATGGGAGCTTGTCAATGGCTTTCCCTTTCCCTGGTTGCTTTGAGTTACAGGGATATTTCTTTCTTCCTCATGTATCAAGGTTACTTAGTTGTCACTAGGTTTTTTTCAGTCTCTTGCTATAAGAACAACTCTATTTTAGCAGTAGCATCTCTCAAAAGGACCAAAGATTATCACTTGCTTGTTTGCTTGCTTACATTCCGAATTTTGGATCTTGTCTTCTGATTTCAGCTTGATCAAGCTGGCACCCAACTGCTAAATATTCTAAGGCAGGCTTTGCAAACTTGGCACCTTTCAGTTTTGTTCCCAGAATTCTCAACTTGGGAAAGATTATTCTTAGATTACAATCCTGTGCTCATTTCCCTGAAAGAAAGCACCATGTCTAAATAGTCATTTATAGGCTTGTGCTGATGTTCAAGAGAATAAACTGAATGTTGGATTTACTTCTGGTTAAACACTGCTGTTGGCTGCAAAATTACATGGTGTCCAAAATTGTCATCAACCTTACAATGAAGACTGTTGTTTAAAAGAGAAAAAATCCCTTCTAATTTAAAGCACAGCTTCACTTCCTATTTGTATTATGTTCAATGGTATTGTCTGTGGACATAAGGCCTTTATAAGTAATGACCAGCACTTTGAATTGGATTCAGAAAACTACTGGCAGCCAGTGCAGTTCCTGCAGAATATATATGACTTGGCTAAACTGTCCAAATTGTTATTTGCTGGGCCACTGGATGTTGGATCAACCACAATCGTCAAAGGCAGCTGCCAAAAAAAAAGTGTTTGCAAAATGATGAGAATTTGAATGACTGTTACCATAGCACCAAGTTCCAGAAGTAGCTACATCTGGTCCATTAACAAAAGCTGGGTGAAAGTTCTCCTAACCTTTGACTCCATCTACTATTTTAAGAGGAACTGCAAATTCATTTGAGGAAAAGACAGATAATCTAGTTTTTCTACTTGTAGATAGACTTGAAGCAAATCGTTTTTTTCTCCATTTGTTGTGGGATCAAATTAGATGACCCACACTGGGAAAAGATAGGGCAATAGAACCTTTTTGCTTTTTGCTTGATTTCCTATTAGATTTTTTCTTCTACAGCAGTGGTTATATTATATTACAAGGTGGGCTGGGATTCAAGAGCATTGTTTTCAGATGTTCCCCACTGCTACCTGTGGAGTCACTCATTGGGTGAATAGTTTGAACTCTCCAGAAACAGTGCCACAAAGTACCACAAAGAACCACCCTCTTCCCCATGGTAGTCAGTGTTTTTATGAAATCACTGGGAACAGTTATCAAGAGATTTGGAGTACAGCATCCTGAATATATGATATATGAGGCTATCACCCCAAATTTAAGCTTTGATACAATAACCATGAAGGCCCTAAACAACCGCTAGTTTGACACCCTTGTTGTAGATATGTGTTTGGCAATAGTCAGAAAGAGTGGCCATGCCATCCAATACACTCTCTCTTAAGACAAAGGATGTGCCTTCTTCTTTCAATTTAGACAGATGCTGAAAAAAATAATTCACCTTGGAACGTGACATCGCAAGGTAGGATAATTCCACTACTCATGACCCATTTTATATGTTTTATATATTTGAATACATTTTATATATGTATGTATATACTTATGCATCATGCTGTTCACTTTTGAAAGAAATAATCGTGCAAAGGGAGAAAACTGATTAAGAAAGAGTAAACCAAATAAAGTTATGACATAAGAAAAAGAAATTTAATTAAATCTAATTAACACAAACACCATTCATTATACTTCTTCATAACTGTTTATACTTACAAATTGTATTTGCTTCCCCCACATACATATACAGCTTCATGTATTGCTTTTGTTCTTTATATTTCCTTGGCCTTCCCCTTTCATGTGGTCTATCTTATTTATTGTGATCTTGTGCTCTACCTTACTTATTCTCTGTACATAACCAGTGTTCTTCTTCCTTTGTACTGGTCACTCATTGCAAGATTCTGGCTGTCCATTAGTCCTTGACCTGGTCTTGTTTTACCATACACTTCTTAAATACCTCTTGTGGAACAAGGCTGCTTTCACAGTACTTCAGACTGTCAGCTGCGTGCCAAGCAAAAGACAGATATTCTCAGTCTTATTTTCAGCACATGGCAAATGACAAATTTCCCCATAACCCCTCCTTCTCCAGGTGGAAAAACTTTTATTATTTTTGGAAAACTGCAGGCAGTTCTCTGGCAGAGGAGAGACAAGCAAACAGCTGTATACCAAGGAGGGGAAGAGCTAAAATTCTGTTTCAATTAAAATAGAAATCTGCAAGAAGAATTTTATTGGTATTAATCTCCCATAGGAGAGCCAGTTTGGTGTATCTATTCAGACATCAGGCTAGAAACTGGGCTACTGTGAGGTTTAGTTCTACTTTAGGCACAAAACCAGCTGGGTGACTTTGGGCCAGTCACAATCTCAGCTCTAGGAAACAGGCAATGGCAATTTTTCCCAAAAAAACCTTGCCAGGAAAACTGTAGGGATTAATCCAGGAAGTTGTCAGGAATCAACACTGACTTGAAGGCTCAAAAAAACAAAAGCTACATACAAAAATCAACTTCCTATATAGCATCAGTTGGAAGGATAATCTATCCTTTACAGAAATAGGAAAAAGCTAAGAATTGTGCTTAGTTTCATTTATTTTTCTATTTATAAGTCTAATCTTTTGCTCTGATGATGCATGCTCAGTCCTCAGTCAAAAGCGTACATTTCTCAATTTAGCCCAAAGGTGCTTTTTCAGGAGGCCACTGGACTTTCTTGGTTTTTCTTTGAAGACGTTTCGCTTCTCATCCAAGAAGCTTTTTCAGCTCTGACAGGATAGTAGGGAATGGAAGGATTTATATTCCTTGCAGACAGCTGGTCATTCGCATCCTTTTAGAGCAGGGCTGCCAAACTCATGGCCACCTCCATGCCTGGTTTAGCAAAGGGGGGAAAAGTCCCGATAGGTCACGTGATGCCACCGTGATGACACGAGTTTGACACACCTAATTTAGAGGATCTTTGATTTACTTGGAGATTTATCTGTGTCCTCAGGAGTAGTAACCCTGAGGTCAGGTGACTACTGAGTGATCAGTACTAGCAACTTCGCAAAAGTTGCTTTTCATTCCCTCCTCTTGCACAATTTTGATCAGAATTCTGCAAACACACATTGCAAGGCATGCTTAATGAATCCTGCAGTGTTTTTGTACTCATTCTTAGTACCTTTCCTTTTGCCTACGGGAACAATAAATACATTCATTCCAATTATTAGGAACAGATGCAGCCTTCACACATATGATGAACAAGTTGCATGGCTGCTCCATTAATGAACCATATCCAAACATTAGCATTCCCCCAGCAACACATCCAGATTCACCATGTTTGGTGTTCTCACCACATTTATCTTTTCTTTTCTTTGACACCAAGAGTTACAATAGTCATTTCAGTTTCCCTACACCAGTATTATTCCCAAACAGATTTCTAAAATAGTGCTTCTGTATTATGTCACTTCAACACCATCTCAAATATTTCATCGCTTTTATTATTAAATCCATTCACTAGGGTATGGTGTTTAGCCCTTTTTACATATTTCTAAACCATTTATTAATTTTTCATCATATTTGCATTTCCTCCTGCCTCCTTTAATTTGAATCATTCCTTGCTCTTTTCAGCTCTATTCTTTATAACTCAACTTTTCTCTCTGTACACATTTTGCATAAGATGCATCATACATTTTAATTTTTGAAATTATGATTTATTTTACACTTTATAAAATATTTTAATGTTATATGCATCCTGGAGTTACAAAGTATGGCAGGTAGTATAAATAAGCTTTAAATAAATAAATGATTTCTTCAAATTCAATTGTACGTATATATGAGCTAAAGAGTCATAGTAAAAGTCTGAAATCAGAAGATTTCAGGGGAAGTGGAGCAATTCAAGGCAACTGTTTTAACTGCCCAAAAGTGAACTTCAATCTTTTGCATGCAAAACATCAGAAATAGGAACTCCCCCTTATAGTCAGGATCTATGGTAACAGTAGTCATAATATTTGAAATGTTTTTTTTCCACAGTATCTATCTTCCCACTGCAAAGTTAGTTGTCTTTGACATCTTTTTCCAATGTGCAAAAAGTTATTTGGAAGCAAAGTGGAATCAGGATCTCAATCCAATAAGAGATTTTTGTCACTAGACATCAATTGGTCTTTTATAAGAATCTATATTTCCAAAATAAATTATATATTTTAACATTCTTTCTAATTAGTCTCTATTGTTGAAATTAATGATGGGTAAACTCATCTGAATAATATCAAATTGGCAGATCAATCTGTTTTCCAAAACTGAGTCAGAAAATGTTCTCTCCTCAGACTCCAGTTTTAATTTGGCTCTTTTGTTCTTCTAAAAGGATAGAAGAAACTACACACAGGCCTGTCCCAAGCAGGTAGAGCCCAAAAGTGTTTCTACCTAATGGTATCGTCTCTCTCATTCCATGTACAAAAGACAACTTTGGTGACTATTTCAATCTTTATTATTGGTTTTTGAGAAATATCTTTGTCAACCTGCATGTAGAACACAGACTAGCTATATAGCATAGCTTGCCTGGCTTCTAGCTTCCTTCTCTAGAATTTTGCTAGAGTCTTCTAGAATCTTCCATCTGAGATATGTTGCCTCACTTAGCTTAAGGAAAACATGGGACTTACCAATCATCCCTGTTCTAGATTTGTACTCCAAACATTGAGATGCTGTCTTAGCAGCCTTTTAGATAGGAAGAGACAGTAATAAAATGGAATTAAGAGCCAATATAGAAATTCAATTTATAATTACTCATCTTGTAATGCTGCTGCTGGGTACTTATAAATAGAAGAAGTCACATTGTTATAGATTTTACTTCAGAGTTCTGTGAATAGCTTTATTCACATGGGTTGCCTTGAGCGATAATTTGCCAGAATTTTAAATCTGACAAGGTTGGTTAAAAGTAGGTTATTTTAGTGAATTGTGCATTACCATGGAAGCTGCCTATCTGACAATATTCTTTCTGGATCTGAATAATTATTAAAAAAATAAGTAAAATTAAAGTATTTTTCCATATTTTTCCATAACAATATAAGCCAGATGTTTTCTCAGACTGCAATAGCATCAACACACACACACACACACACACACACACACACACACACACTAACACACCACCCGATTCTGGTTAGGGTTGTGCAAGAAACAAATATGCCACTTTTAATCGTTAAATATTACTGTATGTGTCACGGAATCCCATACATTTAAAACTACGACAAGAATGTATCTTGTCTTCTGGAAGAGAGCTCAGCCGAGATGGGGAGAGAGATGAAGGATTTTAAAAAGTCAGGGGTTGAATTAGAAAATTGGAT
>JANHFK010009540.1:9057-22312 GCA_036250565.1 Sibynophis collaris | reverse complement strand
ATAGATAGATAGATAGATAGATAGATAGATAGATAGATAGATAGATAGATAGATGATATAAAATTCTCAACTCTATATCTTCCCTTTTCAACCATAAACACTTCATAAGCAATTTATTCTCATTGTTATAACAAAGTAGATGGAAACACTCTTATATATTTTTTGCACAAACATTATTCCTTACCAGTGATTACTACCTACTACTTTTCTACCAGCACAGAGATTTGTGAGATTTAGCCACCCATTTGCAATTTCATGTACGCAAGCTACCAAGTTATAGAAATGTGTACACTTCTTGTAGTGTTTTTGTATTTATGTGTAACTTGTAATCATTCACTCCATCTTCCCTGTCAAACCCAACAACCTTGCTTTTTGATACATCAATTTTCAGATCCATATTGTATCGTATAATCTAATCTAACATGTGCTACCAACCAGGCAGTTTCACAATATCATCTGCATGCAAAATATATATTCATATTCAAATACCCCGCCTTACCCATATATAACATAACCACAAGCATTTCTCCTACAAATTTATCCATAAATGCATAGACCAATGAAACAACCCACCCATTATTCTCCCTGCTAGGAGAATTGCATGCTATGTTGAACGACATGCTATGTACTTCATTTATTCTTACGCATGCTTTACTTTCATCCTATACAAATATGATCAAATTCAGCAACCATTTTTAACTCTATATTGATGGAAAATACTTCATAATTCAAAGTTATGGATGTTATGGTATGAACTTTATAAATCAATACATACACAATAAATGTCTTTTTTCTCGTTCATACTTTTCTCAACTTGCCAATGAGCAAAATCCTGCTATATGCAGCTCTTTTCTTGCATAAAATCATATTGTACTTCTCGGATTTTTCTCTTATATCTTCTTCTCAGTCAGAATTTGACTAAGTATTTTTTTAGATACATTTCGAAAATGTACAACTCCGACAGTATTTTTTGCATTCACTCTTGCTTGTTACCTTTCTCTTTGTACAGGAGAACAATAACAGCATTCTAACATTATCAGGTCCGGATGTAGCCTCCGGACACATATTAAACAAGTCACACAGACATTCCATAAGCAAATCATATCAATATTTTGATATTAGTCACATCATCCATATTTGAAGATGCAGTAAGTGTGGCTTTATTTTATAATAAAGGTATTATTTTTATAAATAACTCAAGATGGCAAACATACCTAATACTTCTTCCTCCTTCTGTATTTCCCACAACAAACAACCCTGTGAGGTGAGTTGGGCTGAGAGAGAGTGAATGGCCCAGTCATATAAATCTATAATAGCCATGATGGCACAGTGGTTAGAAAGCAGTAATTGCAGGTTAACTCTGCCAACTGCCAGCAGTTCAGTCCTGACCAGCTCAGGGTTGACTCAGGCTTCCATCCTTCCAAGGTCAGTAAAATGAGGACTGAGATTGTTGGGGGCAATATGCTGACTCTGTAAACCGCTTAGAGAGGGCATGTAAAGCACTATGAAATGGTATATAAGTCTAAGTGCTATTGCTATATCTGCTTTTGTCTCTTTCATCTTACTGCCTTATTCTGTATGGCCCTAGCCAACCCCCCCTCACATCATCCAAATGTATGCACAAATGGTTTCCTATTTTTATTTGCCAAATTTCTGATGGAAGAAGTGGTGGAAGACGAATTATTCAGCTGTCATTCCTCCTCATTCTTTTTTCTATAAAATCAGCAAATATTGATTTCTCATTAGTTCCTTAAGCTGCTTCATACTGTCACACAGTACAAGGTAGAAAAGTACTGCCCATAGCTATGTTAACATATATATTTTTTTGAAAATGTAATCCCATGGGTATAATGCCTGATATTTGTAAAACAGCCCCTTTCATCGACATCTAATTGGGTCAGAGAATTAGCAATCTACTTTAGGACTATCAAGTGTGTTTGCTTACACAAGGTATTGGTACGCAGCCTATCAGGCAGAAGCATTTTAAAATATTTATGGAAGAATGGGGGAAATGAGCCTACAGGGAGATAGGAAGGAAGGTCTTTGCTTAAGGTGTCTTGTAGGTCAATTATCTATCTCTTTTTCTCTTTTGCATTTTTGAAAGGAGATGGAGGAGGAGGAGGATCAAGTTTAATACTTTCAGCTGGTGGAGCTTTGTCCATCTGAAACGTGTTGAAATGGAGAATGCTACGAGAGTATGAGCTATTACTGCACTTCCTGATGTGTTCACGTAGAACCCTTTCTCGAAATGTGAGCAATGACATTCATGCTTCTGTGGGTAATTTCTCTTAAGGCTGCAAATTGACGGAGGAGTCACTAAAGTAGCAGGATGCATCTGTCAAAAATAAATATAAAAGTGAACCATGAGGTCACCCACATCCATATATTAGAGGCACACAATGGCCCTATTAATAGGGGATATAAAACAGAATTGTACCTTCTCTTACTGATAAGGCAGGTTCATCAAAAATAAGGTCATCCACAGAAGGACTGGGTTTTAAATAATTGCTATATATCCTGGGCACAAAATGCTTGCTATTAACATCTCTCAGATGTGTTTTCCTTCTGAACCAGTATAAACCTTTTCTATATTTCTGACAACCAATCTATTAAGCTGGTTCAATGGGCATAACCAGAAAGAACTATCTTGTACGCACATTCCTTTATCTCCTTCTTTAAGGATTGTCAAAATATCCTATATATTGGTATAGCTGAATTGCATTTGAAAATATCTATTTCCATTTGTTGAGCGGACAGTTTATTTGTACAGATTCTTTTTAAAATGGGGATATTTGTCCAGCTTTATAGGTAATCCTCCACTTACAACCATCCATTTAGCAACCATTCAAGTTACAGTGGCACTAAAAAAAGTGACTTACAACCAAGCCTCACACTTATTGCAGTATCCCCATTGTCATGTGATCAAAATTCTGGCACTTAGCAACTGACATGTATTTTTGACAGTTGCAGTGTTCTGGGGTTATATGATCATCATTTGCAACCTTCCCAGCCAATTTCCCACAAGCAAAGTCAATGGAGAAGCTTTACAATCACATGATTTACTCAAGAACTGTGATGATTGACTTAACAATCATGGCAAAAATAAGTCTGCAAAATTGGGCATGACTCACTTAACAACTGCCTCTCTTAGCAACACACATTCTGGTTCCAACAAGGCTTTAAATCAAGGACTACCTATATACACTATTGATAAGGCAATTCCATGGACGCTCTTTTAGCTACTGATCTAAACTCTGAAAAACTTGAGATCAGTTTATTCTATGAATGGTCTTCTTCTAAGTTATTGTTCAGCTCATCAGAGAGGGACATTTTGCTTTTACTCAATGATCAGACTGATACCACACGGGAAAAGAATTTTCTGTGCTGATATCCAGTCTCTCCCCCCCACCCCAATACTTGAATGGGAACTAATTATGATGTATTGCATTAGGTATTTGATATTTTTCCTTCCCTTCATTTAGGTATTGTTTGTATAAATCCTTATGGATTTCCTCCCCACCTTCTTTCCTTCTTCTTTTTTCTTTTTGTAATACAATTCTTTACTTAATTTTCTTTTGGACTTTGGATAGCTGTAGGTTATTTATTTTAATATTGTTTTGTCTTTTGAATCTGTAGTGTACGCTATGATGAAAACCTTTCCTTGATAGGACTGGTATGTAAATAAAATTACAATAACAGAATTGTCTCAGATTGTTTATAAATTGAAAAGATGAATGCTTCCCACTCTAAACAGTTTCACTATATTGTGCACTGAATATTTGATTGCTGAAGTGGTGGAAAATACAACAGATTTAAGAGGCAGTTAAGTGTCAGAAAGAATTGCATGCAGTTACATTGGCACATCTTCCTCTCTGTTCTAACCCTTGTTCTACAAGTTATTCTCCAGTGCCTTTAAACAAACAAACAAAAACCCTACAAAAACATGCAACAAAATTATTTGTCCATCACAAATTATGAAAAATGTATCGCTTAAGATAAATTTTCCAATAGTGAATGAGTTCTTCTATATGAATATTGTATCCTTTAAAAATAAAACAATGCATTATAAATAATGCTTTTTTTTTAATCTGCTACTTGGAAAAAGTGAAGTACAGACAATAAACATGAGTAAGGAACTAGACATTTTCATTTGATATGGATGTTTTTTTAATGTCAGTAAAGTCTGTACTTCTCTTTTTATATATAGTGTTTAGTTATTCTGTAGTCTCACTACTATACTTAACTACTTTCACTTGTTGTTGATCCAGAACAAATATAAAGTCAACATTACTTAGTTGGTTGGTTAAAAATGATGCCTGAATACCTCCAGAGAAAATGTATGGTTCAATTAATTAACTAATTTGCTTTAATAACCCAAAGCTGACAAAATATCTAGTTCTATGTGAAGTTAAAAAGACATCTGGCTATATACCGAAACTTTAAAACCGATAGTCCTAAATAGACTTGTCTTTCAGGAATTTATCCAGTCTCCTTTTAAAACTAAATATAATAAGGCTGACATCTAACATCATTTTTTCCTACCCAATCTCACCACTTTTCCCCTCCAAATATGATATTTCTCTTTTACTGGTTCTTACTTAGAACTGGGACCATCATTCTAACTAGCCAGATGAAGAAATCTAGGCCATACTGATAGAGAGCAGATGACATTAAATTCGCATTTTAGGATGCCACATTGAATAAAAACTAATTTCGTCTCATATGAAAAAAACACTTCTTTTAAAAAAATAAAAAGAATTTTGATGAAATGTTCAGAAGCAGCTTCTGCATTGTTAAATTGCCCATTGTGTTTTAAATATTGTTTCTAAAGCTACATGTCTTTCTTTAGAAGCTCTTGAATGTGGAATAATGCAGGAAAAATAAGCAAGTAGCCTTTCAATCAGTTTTCTAAAATTGTATAATCAACCTTAACAATTTTCATGTAATTTAGATTTCAAAATTGTTTATTAAAGAATAGAACTAGGAAAGAGTCTGTGACCAGCATGACAAACATAACTGTCTTATTATTTGATTGAAATTCTTATTATCTCAAATGCATAATACGAGTGGCAACCTAGCTATTTCAATCAAATTAAATATTTGATAACCATTTGCAAACTAATCATTAATTTTGCATGCATGAATTATTTATTTTATGCCAATGGTGTTGGTTTGTTCAGTTCTACAAATGATAAGATTGAGAAAAAGCATAGTAGTTCAAATTCTTTTTAAAAGTATAAATCTTTTATACAACAATACTTTTTAATAGTTTTTTAAAAATGGTACTTATGAATCCATTAATAACCAAAGTTAGTTACTAGACAACCTGTGCCATGTTAGGTCATTGTTTCAGACATTTCTTTATCTAAACAGAGAAAAAGAATGATAATGACTGGGTAATAATCAGCATGAGCTGGATCAACTTTTAACTTCCTGTTGACTTCCCCCATTGAGTTTTCTTGTGGAAATTGGCAGGGAGGGTCAGAAGATATCTCCACTGTCTTACATTCATGGGTAGTCCTCAAACTGTCCCTTGAAAATAAATGCTGATCTTTGGAAGTGTTCTAAAGTATATTAAATTTAATGTCTACTTGTCCTTCCTCCCTCCCTCTCTCCCTCCCTCCCTGCCTCCCTCTCACCCTCCTCATTCCTTCCTGCATGTAATATGGCTGTTGTCAGGTGGAAGAGGAAACAAGGTGGTACACAGTATGAGTGGAAAGGGACTAGCGCACGAGTGTCAAAACCATGGCGTCACATTGCCATCATGTGACATTTTGTAATGTATTTCCCCTTTATGGAGATGGGGTGGGAGTGGCCTATATGTGATGCATCCAGTCCATGGGCTGCCAGTTTGACACCCCTGGACTAGGGAGAGTTCAGGGGTGGAAAAGAATTAGTTGAGCAACATGTGACCTTTCCTGCTGGCTTTTTCATTGCCATTGCTTCCTGCCATCCTCCTACTAGCAAAGACTTTGCTATTGGAAAGGTGGCAAGAAACATCAGCAATCATGATCAACCTTACATTTCCTGCTGGTTTTCTCCTTGCCTAGTGCGATGATGTCATGGAGCATTGGAAATGACTATCCCATGGCTGCAACTGACTGAACAGCAGCCACACAGGGTAAATTAAATGCACAAGGAGAAACAGCTTTCCCAAATTTCATTCCCACAGAAGTCATGGATCCAGACATTCTGTGAATTAGCCCATTTCAGTCTCTTTGGTTTAATAATTGTTGTCCTATACCTTCCAATTTCATCCAATTAAAGGTTATAAACAATCAAACAGACATGAGAGATGTAATGGTTTAATCCTTGCCTACTCCCTAAACATATGCACTTGGCTACCAGAATTGGGTTAGGGAAGCAACAGTAAAGCTTGCAGGTTCTTTCATCAGTAACTCAAGACAAATTCTTAGTGATTGTTCTCATGTGGAAACTGCTCAGTCTGGTTTAATGGATTACAGCTAGTTCAGGTTTATGCTTGACCAAGCACTTGAGTCAAATGCTTTGTCTAAAAAGGAGACTACTTGCCAAGTGAATGACTCTAATCCATTACAAATATTACACTGAGCAGTAATAGTACTGTTCAGGGCAACCCATAAGCCACATGGAACCACTAAATCCAACATACTTTAGAGTATTTCTAAATATCAGCATTTCTTTTCAAGGGACAATATGAGGTCTCATCATGAATGCATGACAGTGGAGAGTAAGCCATTTGGGAGACAATCTGGGAGGAGGAGGAGGAGGAGGAGGAGCAAGGGCAGGAGCAGGAGAAAATTCTCCATCAAAAGCTCAGAAGAATGACCAGAAGTCAGTATCAAAATAGTCTGTTGGGAGATTCACTGAATAGAACCCTTCATACATTATTTCTTTATAATGAGGGTGGGGAAAGAAATTCTGGGAAAGAGATTTTGTATAATTCATGCAACAATTGCAAATTGTAATATTTTTCTTAAAAGGTATACGTGATTTGATTTTAGGTAGATAGTCAGTGCTAATTAAGTTGTAATGAGCATCCATGATAAGTGAGGTCTGGGTACTATTCAGCTGAAATGTGATGTTTCATGATGTTGGGTTGGGTTGGATGCTCAGTTTTTAGTCCTGACTCTCTGCTAGACCTGTAACCCTTTTGTTGGAAAATTACTGTGCATAATTTTTACTGTTTACTTTACATCAAGCATACCCCCCACTCAATCCCTGTATCCAGATCTGAGCAAGCACATATATGATTCAGTTCAACTAGCTAAAAAATACAGGTTCTTGTTTATTTATTAATTATCAGCAAACATTTTTTAAAAGCATGCTGGCAAAATGAGACAAAAGCAGGCAAAACCTTGAAGTGACAAATATATTTTTAAAAGACAGAGGAAATAATCTATATTCTGTGTGTGTGTGTGTTTATCTCTATCAAATGGCTCTGAGCTTTATTTATCAGTAAATAATATGGACAGTTCCTAAGAAAGCATCCTTATGTTAGTCCAACCTTAGACTTTTAATGCACTTAATGGCAGTAAAATAGAGACAGAAAGAAGGACAACAGGTGATTCTTCCTCTATTCTCTATTAACAAGTTGGTGGATGGGGATGATGTCTCCAACAATACCTCTCCCATGAAACAAATTTATGAAAATTCTTTAAGTCTCAAGTTTTCATTAGGGCCACAATTACAAATGGATGCTGGGCTGTCAGACACCACTTCTATGTTACTACTTCTTTCTTGAAAGATTCTGTATTTATTCCCCCTCTTAGGTATTAGTTCAGGGGTGAAATTCAGCAGGTTTTGAGAGGTTCTGGAGAACCAGTAGCAGACATTTTGAGCAGTTCAAAGAACTGGTAGCTGAAATTTTGAATAGTTTGGAGGACTGGCAAATGCCACCTCTGGTTGGCCCAGAGCGGGTTGGGAATGGGGATTTTGCAGTATCCTTTCCCTGCCACACCCACCAAGCCATACCATGTCCACTAAGCCATGCCCACAGAACCGGTAGTAAAAAAAAATGGATTTCACCACTGTATTAGTTGTATGAAATTCTTGGCTTCCAACTCTTTTAATTCAATGCTGCATGAAGACAAGCCCTTAGTCACTGTCTCCTTTTCACTGTCAGTTCACCTTGTATTCCGATCTTCATTGGCATTTTGTTTTCCAGTTGCAGTTTAGTGGTTACATTTGTTATTTAATAAAAATTGAGGTAATTTGCAAAGCAAGAAAGTCTCATAAATAAATATTAGAATAGCAAATGGCTGGAATGTACACAGGAATATTAACTGACTGCCAAGGAAGCAAACAAACCCAAAACATTAGCTACCAGTGAAATGTACGCTAATATGCTATGCAAATGGCCACCCGATTGCAATTAATGCAAAAAGACTAAGCCCTTGATTCAACATCTTACAATATTTTTCTAAACAGTTATTGTGTACTTGAGCAGGGTGCCAAATTCTTGACAGCATGTTCAAGTTTTTGTTGGGGTTGTTTCAAATCTCAGGAACACAGCATACTTTATAATTATTCATTATAACAGCAGACTAAGTCGCTGCATGCATTTCTATTGCTAGGCCAAAAGAGATAATTGTTTAAAAATGTGTGTGATAAATTGTCATATATGCTTTTCATAATTATCACTCTTTCAAAAGGAAAAATGGGAGGGGGGGAAATGCTAATGCGCTCTTCCTTTAGCTCCTAAAACAAAAATATGAGATAAATGTTACAAATCAAATGATGAAACAATGGACAATGCCATTGGTGTCACTGAAATAGACCTCTTTGGGGAGCAGACCATATCTGGATTACCATAAAGCACTTCTGGTTTGGGGGACCAATTTCAGAAAGAAACAGATCATCCCATATCTGGAATGCTCAGATCAACATCACTCACAAGAACAAAATGTTGCAAGGTTATCTGAGGTATTGAATTTTTAGAACAGAACATTGCCACTCTACATCTACAGTCCTTTCTTAAAACTAAATCTGAGCAACAAAAGACATGGCTATAAGATCTAGCAATCAGTACACACACACACACACACACACACACACACACACATGCACAATCAGAGGTGGTGTTCAGCAGGTTCTAACCAGTTCAAGAGAATTGGTAGCGGAAATTTTAAGTAGTTCGGAGAACCAGTAAATACCACCTCTGACTGGCTCCATCCCCATCTATTCTCTGCCTCCCAAGTCCCAGCTGATCAGGAGGGAATGGAGATTTTACAGTATCCTTTCCCTGCCATGGCCACCAAGCCATGGCCACCAAGCCACACCATGCCATGCCCACAGAACCACAAATCACTCCAGGATACTGTAAAATCTCCGTTCCCTCCCCACCCCAGGAGAAGGTTATTGCAAAATCCCCATTTCCTCCTGATCAGCTGGAACTCGGGAGGCAGAAAATAGATGGGGGCAGGGCCAGTCAGAGGTGGCATTTACCGGTTCTCCGAACTACTCAAAATTTCCAATACTGGTTCTCCAGAACTGGTCAGAACCTGCTGAATACCACCTCTGACACAGAAACTGTTTGGATTCATATTTACTTAACACAACTTTCTTGTTAACATGGTTGACAGATTGCAAACTCTGCATTCATGAAAAAAAACATGGTTTATTATGTTGTACAAATTTAGTCACTTTAGATAGAAGTCAGTCTCTCTAATCTGAAGACAGGGCAAATAGATATAGTAAATCCTTATCCTGCCCTTCCTATATTCTTCTTCCTTTTAGATTGATTTGGAAAGAGGATAGGGATTGGATGCATTTCTCCTTGATACTAATGCCTAAAAGATATATACATATTCCTCAAAGTACCTATTGCAAATTAAATAAGCTACTTAATTGTACTAAGCTCTGAATTTACTTCTGACTGAAAGATTTTTATGGATAGGTTTCTATTTTAATTTGGAAATTTATGAAACAGAAATCTTGCTCAGTCTTTCGCTTTGTGAATTTCTATATACATACACACAAGGATTACATAGGATCTGATCAGCAAGATCTTGTTTTAGTTTTTAAAGAACAGTAAAATATAAAGCGGTATTCTAACTATTAAAACAATTTTAAAGTAATCAAATAAAAGAAAGGAATTGACCAGTAATTTTGTGAATGCAGCATGAAATAATTAAACAAAGTTTTGCTAAACTAGCTACCGCACAACAAATTCAATGTAGTCTCCACTGGTTTATAGTTTGGAGTGAAGGAAGACCTGAGGACAGTGAATTACAGCAGAACAAATTTGGAAGTATGTAGGAAATGATGGGTGAAATTGAATGAGCTTGAGTAATGGAGAGAAATTTAAAGTGTTCCAAGATAAATTTCTCTATGCCCGGTGATTATGCATGCCATCTACCAATAAATAGAGTGAAAGTGAAAGAGAAAGCCAATGAAGATGAACAGTGAAGTGAAAAAAATAACTACAGGCAAAAAAGTTGAATGTAAAGTGCAAGCATATGATTTATAAGACAGTATAAACAGAGAGTAAAGGTGCCTCTATTACTTAGAAATTAATAGGGAAGCTAAGATAAACATATACCCGTAAATTGCAATCCTGATATATTTAGAGAAGACCGGTGTACTACTTACATTTAAACATTTAAAGAAATTAGGTAGAATCTAACTTAATGATTGAGATCCCTTGTTTAAAATGGGTTAATCATGCTTAAAATAGTAATACTTAAAACAGACACGCTAAAATCAACAGAATCTATATTGTTGTGCCTTAATTTAATGCTATTCATGACTGAGTTTGAAATGGAATAACATATGAATGATGAACATGTGATTGCAAAAATTATAAACTTCTATTAAAATTTGAAACAGAAGAACAAGCAAAAGAATGTATGATAAAGTAGGCTAAAATTTTTGCTAGTGATATACAAATAGAACAATGGGAAATATAGTCAATAGAACTGAAATTTACACCATACTATAATCGATTAAAATCTATTAAAAATCTCTCAAAAGAGATTTTTTAAAAAATAAAATGATGTTCTGTTGGTATATGTCACCAGAGAAATTGTCTAGAAGATATAAAGACATTTCAAATTTAACTGGTCTTTATGAAATTGACAAATGGCTGCAAAAGTTGATGGAGTTAGCAGAGAGGACTAAACTGATTGCTTTGATTAAAGAAAAGAACACAATTAATTTTGTTTCTACCTGGAAACCACTTTTGGACTTGTGCTTGGTGTGGAAAAAAATAAAAAAATGATTTTAATTTGATTTTGATGATTAGATACGTGGGTGTTATAGAAATGACTAACATACATTATTATATGAAAGTTTAAAAAAACGAGGCTTTATGCTATTATCTTTTTCTACTGCACCAAAAGAATTTGTAAGTCAATGCTTTTGGTTTTCCCCCTCTACCCTACACTCTTCTCCCTTCCTCTTTCTCTTCCTTATTTTCCTCTTATTTACTTTCTTCTTTTTCTTTGTATTTTATATTATATTTTGATAAGCTAATAAAAAATTGAAACTAAAAAAAGAGAACTATTCTTTGTGCATTGGCAACATGGCAGATGGAAGTCATGTCTTCCATCTATTTTTCTCCTTTCTTGCTTTGTTGACATTTGATAATCAGCTCCAGAGAACAGCTGACAGCAATGAGAAATTGAACACATCCTTTAATGCTTCATGCATAAATACATACAACATTACCTTATTTCACCTTTCCCATCCTCTATTTCTATGATGGTACAGTTGTGCATTTTTTTAGCCATAGAAACATCAGCTGAAATCAGATTGCAGTAAAATGTATAACAAAATTTATTGGGGGCAGGACAACTAACCTTGATGATGCAAATGGCACTATGTGTTGAAAAACTTAATTTGTTAAGCATTTGTTATTTTTCCATTTAAAAACTTCATGGCTTCATCTAGGCACTCTGTCTGCTTCACCAGCATGTGAAGATTTACATAGTGAATTAAAATGAAGCAAAACAAAAAGGCTGAAGTAATAGAGATGTAATTTTCTGAACACAGTATGCTAATCCATCACAGTTAAATAACTATTACATAAACTTCCATGGAGTTTTCTTACTGTTCAGTTCTCTTAACCAGCTGCAGTTTTTATTATGTATTTTCTAGGATATAGATATCTATAATGTAGACTTTATAGCCCATTTAGCTAGAACTGTAACACATTATTTCAAGTTTTATAGAATCTCAGATGTCCCATTTACTAAGATATTTTTTTTTACATCTGAGGATCTTTTGTTTGTTTTATAATTTTATTGTATTATTGAGTCTCAGAGAAGCAAGAAATGTGGCAATAATATTTTCCAATTTAAATAAGGAATCCAAATTTCTGTCTAGTCAAATCCAGACTTCACTGTTTTATTTAACCACACATTTTGCTGCTGCTTTGTATGCCATCTGTTTGATGCTTTTCAGTGGCTGGGTTGGTAAGCTACTCATAATCAGCCCTTCCAAGATATGATACAATATCCTCTTCCTTATTATTCTGTCTGCTTATCACAGTACTGCTTGAGTAGACATAATAACATTGTTCTTGAAGATGAGCAGAAAAATAAAAATTGAGTCAGCAACTATTATTGTGGCTACCTGACCTTTTCTTCCTTCATTTTAATTAAGAAGAGGAGTGTGGGTACATGTGTCAGAATAATAATTTGTACGAAAATGTTCTTCCAACTATAATGGCTATAATTTTATTGCATTGAATTATTCACAACTGGAACTATGTTTCTTGGGGTTTTTTTTGAAACCATATTTTATTTAATTAAACCTACATTGGGTAGATGGGGAACCTAGCATGCTACAATGTAAAATGTAAAAATGATAGTACAATGTACAAAATCTTATCACCATACAATATACAGCTTGAAAGAGTTTTTAGAGATCATCTTTTCTACCTATTGCCCAGGGCAGGACTCAAAACAAAAATGTGACTAAAGCAACATTAGCATTATGCTGTAAGCCTCCCCCTTTCCAATGTGGAATGTGCATGCCTAGTGATGGAGTTTGCATCAGTATGGCTTGAGACTGTAGCTGGTTTGATTTTCCCAGTTTTCACCTCCATCCCAGACACTGCCATGCACACATGTGAAAAGCCTTGTGAAACAAGATTCTAAAAACTTCAGTAGACAGTGTCTATGGAGATTCTCAGTCATCCAGGTCAAGAGCCTTGGTAGTACAGGGGACTAAAGCACCCTGTTATTGACACCAGATGCCTGCAATTACTGCAGGTTCGAATCTCACCAGGCTCAAGGTTGACTTAGCCTTCCATCCTTTCTAAGGTAGGTAA
>JANHFK010009538.1:0-10379 GCA_036250565.1 Sibynophis collaris | reverse complement strand
CACACACACACACACACACACACACACACACACACACACACACACACACACACACACACACACACACACAGAATGCTTGAGCAGCTTGTTCATTTCTCAAAACTCTCCCTCCAAGGAACAGATGCTCGGACTAACATCTCCAAATAAAATTGACGACTGGTGTAAACTGCAGGACAGTCTGTTAAACTGTAACAAAGTTGACAACAAGTAGCAGAAGAAAACAAAGATAGCACAATTATGCTGTATTGCCATCACAGTTCTGATTCCAAGCCGGGTTAAACTCCCGCAGTATTTCAAACATGTTGAACGTGAAGGTTTTGAACGTGAAAGAATTGTCTCAGAGGGAGAATAATTGTGCACCATCTGTGTCTCTGGTGAATTGCTCAGCTCTGGAGCACAGTGATATCGGTGAGGACACCAACGCCCTTGATAATCTGACTGTGGCAGGATAGGGGACAGGATGTGTTTTCGACACAGTGATCTGTGTGACTTTCGGTTCCTCCAATAAACAATGTACTGAAGTAACTTCCTGCTGATTATTTTCCCATTTTATTCTCTCTTTTTTTGGTCCAGTATACGTGGTTGAGAGGCGTTTTAAAACGCCGTTCTGCTAATATTTCACTCAATTTTAGACATCCTCTAACTTCCATTTTCAGATTGCTGTTGTCTTGCTGTAATTTAAAGCTTATTTGTATTTGCCATCTGCATCTGGCACTGAACACAGAATTATCCTTGTCATTCAAACAGTTGAGATGCTAACCCAAATATTTCATAATTCTACTTTTTGAGAAGCTCCAGATGCTTTTCCTGTAAGGAGACTGCAGCTTTTTCTTTCTCTTCTTTGAACTTCCCATTCTCTGAGATCAGCATCTTGGCTGTGGTGTCACTTTATGCTTGAGAAAATAAAGTATATTCATGCCATGTTTCCTGGAATTAACAGAATAGGAATTTGGTTGCTTCCAAATATAACAGTTATAATTCAGAATTCTTCATCAAAGAATGAAGAAAAACATTTCCTTTTGCTGGATTATTTGAATGGATTAAGAAGCATATTATGGGAAATGCCAGGAGTAACAGAAACATGACAGACCATGCATTTCAGTATTTCATTAATGGAACTGCAACAAGAAAGATATAAATTCCAGAAACTTTAACTAGATCTTAGGAAGTGTTAATAATTGTTATAGTCATCCCTGCCCTACTTTTTTTTAACTATGCTGTCAATAGAGGGAGAGGGAATGCCTTTAAGTCTTCACCCCCCCTCCCAGAAATGTAAATACACACATATTTTCTTTGCAGTTCCTGGGGAAAAGATTGCTAACATCCAGATATATCCTGTGTTCTATTTAGCATAACATGGGTTTAATTCTGAGCATCTTGTTTTTGCAGGGCTGGGGAAAGAAAACATTTTGCTAAACCATGTTTTCTTTAATTATACTCCTGGATATTTTCTGGCTCTGAACAATAAAGGAAAGGCAACATGTTTACATATCAGAAATGTAGATATTATACAATTGAGGGAAGTTTGCTGGTAATTTGATCTAGATAATGAAGCAAGTTGCAGTTGTCCTACTAGAACTCTCCTCAGGACTATAACATCAAAGTATGCTGCTGGAAGCATGAAATTGCTGCCTTTATGGCTGACCGTCCATATAAGACCAGAGAGTCAAAAACAGTTCTGGAAAAAGGCAACGGCAAATAGCTTTCATAAGACTGCCAAAAATGCAGATTGGATGCAATCTCTATGACTCAAATTGGTTCATAAAGAAAGGTTGCCTGTGACTGTTTCTAGGAATCATACCTAGTCTGCCTGGTTTCTGCACCAATTCATTAATCTTCTGGACCAATGGACATATTTGGAACTTTGAGGACATGGACATTCTCATAAAATTGCTACCAGGAGGGCATATTCATTCACAAGATGACTGTCATGGTGAGCATTGCCAGTCATTCTATTTATGTGATGCCCCAATAATCCAGGATGATCACTACCATCCCTCCTACTCCCTAGGTAGACCTACCTCCCAACTTTAAATAGATGAAGTCTTCAGATTGACTCCTGGTGACTTCACAAATTTATCAGGCTAGCATGGTGATTGGATGGAGCTCAAATGGCTTGCAAGAAAATGCACAGTAAACAAATGAAACCATTCTGTCCTGGAAGCAACTTTATTTTGGTAGGCTGTGCTAATCTACATACGTGTGGCAAAGCACTATTTTGTTACAGCTTTCCTAAATTGTTCATCTTCAGACTGAGAGTTAGTATGCTACTTTTAAAATGCCGGACTAGGATTGAGGAATTCAAGTTAAAATCCACCTTCAACCATGGAATTTCAGCTTTTGGCTAGTTATTGTTTGTCAGCCCAGTCTGTCTTGCTCTACTGTGGCTGGGTGAATCACATGACATTTCAATGGAAGCCACCTTGAGCTTCTAAAGAAAAGCAGGCTATTAATCTAATACATAAATAAAAGTGGAGGATAGCTCAGTATTTGCCACACCAAACCATTGGAGAAAAAGCAAAATCAGAACACTTCATTAGCATTTTGTAATTAGGAAATTTGTGGTATTTGGAAGGATTTAGTCATAACACTTAACACGACAGCAACTTATTATTAAGTCCAATGATGCAGTGGATTGGAGCAGGTAACTGATCCCTCTATGTGTTACACTCCTGACCTTTGATTAGATATATCATTTAATTGTCCTATCAGGTTTTCTTCAACAATAAACTGTTATACCAAACTATTTCTCTTTCTACAATACTGTAAATGCTGGTCAAAGACTATAATAAAGGGATTTGATTTGATCCCAGCAATCCTCGAAGTGAATGGACAGCCCACACTTCACAGTGTTTCTTCTTCCCACAAAACAACAACAAAGCAATCCAGATACATGGTAATTCAGTCAAGGCAAGAACCATTGTTTTGGAGGGCAGTGAGGTGGGGGGAGAGACGAGAAATCCTATTCCCTTCCCTTGATCATTTTACTTAAAGTGCTTCTTTGAGAGTGCAGTGCAGCCAATTTGTCAGAAGCAGTTCTGGTTTGGAGCTTCTGTTGCTCAGGTTTGTGTTTGGAGGACCCCATGATAATCTTGAGTCTGGAGGACATTTGGACAGACTTTTCATTCTACGCTTCTTATGAGTTAGCAATTGTTAAAACATGTCCAGTAGTCTAAACCAGCAAGAGAAATTCAGAAGTACTTTTTCCTTCAAAAGGCAACTGGACTGGAGCAGGGGAGGGGTGGTGGTAGGGAATGGAAGGATTGTATTTCTTTGCAGTCATCTCTGGTCATTAGCACTCTCTCTGAGAGCTGTTGAGGCCACTTGGGCAGAGGGGGAGAGAGAGGGAGTAAAAACACCACTTATTAGCTGTCTACAAAGCAGCTCTTGCAGCAGTTCCTAGAAGATTCCACAAACAATTGCACCCTGATTCAGATGACCCTGACCGCACAGATAAACTCCCAAGTGGCCCCAACAATTCTTAGAAAGAGTGCTAACGACCAGATGACCGCAAATTAATACAATCCTTCCATTCTCTCCCCCCCCCCCATCCTATCAGAATCTATCCTTCCATTCCCCCCATCCTCAGAACTGGTGAAGCTTCTTCAATGAGAAGCAAAATGTTTTCTTCTTCTTCTTCAAGGAAAAAAAAACAAAACAGTCCAGTTGCCTTTTGAAGGTAAAAAGCACCTTTGTGACAACTGTTACCTGAATGATTGAAAATCTCCACAGACATTCACCAAAAGGAAAGCAGCTGACTAAACACAAAGACAATTTGACTCAATGTTCTGGTAATTTTCTCATTTATTTCTGGAAGAAAAGTACAATTCTAACAACTAAACATGTAAATTTACAACTAAATGGAGTGGTATTTACACAGTTCCATTCTTGCAATGGAACTGTAAGTGTTATGTACTGTGGTTTAAGCCTTGATTTGACCTATTTTTGACCTTCCTTCCCTGCATTAGTTGCCTCTTGGCCTGACAAAACCACAACTAATCACAAATGGGAGATTTGAGATCTAGATCTTCAGGCAGATAGAACCAGAGTTCTAATCATCCCTCTTTGGACTATTCCTAGAGGCCAACTTGGAGGAAAGGACAATGATTAGAAATCTTAATTGTTCTTCTGAACAGGAGGTCACTGCTTTCCTGCTATGGGACCAAATTTCAGCCATTTCCAAAAAGGGTTGCCAAATTTCTGAAAATAGCCATGGATTGTAAAAGTCATGTGGTGCCTCTTTCACACTACTTATTGTTTCAGACTTTCCTGCACAAGTTTATTTTTGGTTTACGTTTGATCTATCATTGTATTGTTATATTTTTTATATTAATCTTGTACTATAAATAAATAAAATAATAATAAAAGGTGAATGCCATTGTATTTGAGTTTATTTATGAAGGCATTATTATTATATTCTGGGGAAAAAGTGGTAGGTTATATTTCCCTGCCTGGTTAAGATATAGTATAGTATAGCAATAACAATAGCCTGTAGACTTAGATACTTCTTCATAGTGTTTTACAGCCCTCTCTAAGTGGTTTACAGAGTCAACATATTTCTCCCAGCAGTCTGGGTCCTCATTTTATCCTCCTCGGAAGGATGGAAGGCTGAAAGGCTGAGTAAACCTTGAGCTGGTCAGGTTCACATTTTTGGCAATAGACAAAGTTAGCCTACAATATTGCATTCTAACCACTGTGCCACCATGACTCAATTTGTATGTAATATGTAACATATAAACTGGACTTTTTCCTTCTAGTTGGACTGATGTGTTCCCTTTCCGAATTATTATTATATATCAGGGTGTTTGTCTCTTAACTATTGAATAGTAAAAACACCCACATTGACTTAACAAGGAGAACTAGATATGAAACTAGTAGTAAAACCTTTATACAATATCAGTAATAATATCCTAAAACGGTGATGGGGAACCTATGGCACATGTGCCCAAAGTGGCACATGAAGCCATGTCGCACAGCTTTGCCTGTTTGTCTTTCGGGTTTCTGGTATGTATGTGCGCGCGACGATCAGCTGTCATTTGCGTTCACGGCAGTGCCGAAAACCAGTGTGCACATGTGTGCCGGCCAGTTGGACACGCATGCACGCTAGAACCCGGAAGTTTAGTTTTTTCGGAGTGCGGCCCTGATGAGTCCGCGCATGCGCAATGTTTTTGTGCAACCTTTTCGGCACAGAGTTCGCCATCACTATCCGAAAACATCAGTGATTCATACAGGATGCAGCAAGTAACTTAGAAAGCAATTAATCATCCTGATGTCTTTGCAACATAACTATAATAAAGATGGAAGAAGCAAGCAAGTGGCACAGAACAGTCTCTTGTTCCCTTTTTAGCCATTGCAATGCATGAGCCATTGCAAGCATGTTTACTGGTGTTCAAATTCAGAACAGTTAAGTATATAAAAATGTGAATTTGTTTATGTTATAGTGACATGCATATAATACACAACATGGCATATATGCAAGCATGCTTTCCTTTCTCTTCAAGTTTGTTTTACATAGCCAGATGCCTAACAGTCCAGGCCTGGCTTTTTCAAAATGCATGCACATGTGGAAAAATTATGGGCAGTAAAAATATCAAAAATGAAAGTTGTTTCCATTATTCCAAATACAGATAAATTAAAAAATGATTTTACTACATTAGATGTGCGACTGCAAACAGTCGGAGGCAAAGCCTCAGTGGCAGTAGGAGCTGTAAGTGTACATATTTTAACCTCCACATGGGCGTCTTTTGCCTTTGGCATTTTAGGAAGAATCTTTTTAAGCAGAGCTTCCTTCCTTGACAGATGTACTATAAATCATGTGACAATTCAGAAGGAAGGCATGGGTAGAAGGGAGGGGGGAAGAACGTGTTTTGACCCTGCACCTGGATACTTGTGCAATCCAGCTTTAGTACTTCTGCATTTTTTTCAATATTCTTTCTTCTTTTACTGGCATCTAGACAAGTCTTCCACCTTGGGCAATTCAGTTGGATTGCAACTCTTCCTTTTTTTTCTCTCTTTGCCCTAATAGACAGTTTCTGTTCCTCACCAGAACACATTCTGATTGGCATATTAACAGGAGAATATGTGGCTGCCATTCTGACAGTTAGGGCTGTCTTCTTCTGAATGCTCCTATTGTGATGTATCTTTTGGGATTTACCAAGAACTTTATATAAGTAACCGTTCTTTTCCTGGGCAATGTATGTACCACCTCTGTGTTCTTACACTTCATTTTCAGTTACTGCTAGGTGACCAAATTGCTCCCTGCAACCAAGAAGCTGAAACTTACTAAAATATATTTCTCTACTATCAAAAAGCTAGGTTGCAATATTTACTTTATGCCATTTTCCACACCCACCCCATGGTTTTAGCATATGACAAAAACAGGTTTTCTTAATTATTAGTGACAGTCTCCATATTGTTCTTGATGAAGACCTTAACTTTAGAATCTTTCTGCTTGCTTCAACTGTAAATGTAAACATTCAGAGTTATGATCTGGTTCTGGGTGAGAACATTCTGTGTTTATTAAGTGAAAGGATGAGGAAACTTGACAACTGCTCTTGGAAGTTGGAGCTTTTAACCCTTTAATCTAAGTTAAATTGTGATTTATACCTAATGAAAGCTGTTCGAACAGTCAGGGCACTTTTAAAAACGGAGAGGGGTGGGAATAATCTTATTTGCAACACAGTATTATCTGCTCTAAGTAACTGAGCTTTTAAGATTGAAAAATCAAATATATACCAAACATGTGGAACAAGTAAGTGTTTTATTGCAGTTTTATTGCAGGTCATAAATTTAATTAGTGATACAAACACAAACAAATCCATATTGTGAATTCATGAATGACAAAGTAATATATTCTAAAATCTTGAGCAAGAAACTATAAAATGGTTAAATCTGCCTTATGTGTATTGATTGTTTACACTGTAGTGCCATTCTTGTAAATAAAGAGCAATAAAAAGTCATGGCCAAGGAAATTCCCTACCATTTGTCTACATTTCCCAAGCAATAAGATGATATATACATGGGTCTCCAGGATAAAGATAAAGATAAGGGATTATGAATCACTAAGCAACCCACAAAAATACATTATAGATATTTCCCCCAGTGTATACTGAGACTGGTTCTCATAAATGCAAAATAAATTTTGCTTCAAAATCATGCTTCTTAGTGATGTGCTCACTTTGAAATTATTCTGAAAATGCACTTCGGACTTTGTGAATGTGTGAGAAAACCACCTCCCTGTTATCTATGAAAAAAAGCAATCCTTTTACACAACTCTGAAAAAATTTGGTGGTGCTGCTTTAATAGCCACATGATTTATAATTTTAACAAGTGGAATTTTTAAAGTTTTCAGCTTTAACTGTTTTCTGCAGTGTTCAGAAACCTGCAAAAAAGCGGGGCTCTTTAATGAGTGGCAAAGCCATGCATATTTCTTCAAAGTCTGGTGTATTTAAGAATTATTTTCATAATGTGCGTAGTCCTCATTGGCATTATTTTGAATCAGAATTTGATTGACAATTTTGAGAACCAGTTATTACTGACTAGACTGGGAAGAAATCTATGTAGACATAGCTTCAGGACTATAAATCTTGACAACTGTTGTAATGATTTTAAGTTTTGTACAATGTTAGATGAGCATTGTTCCCTGATTCGATCAGAGCAGGCCCATCAATATACTTAGTGAGAAATATACCAATATTTCTCAGTGTACATGGGCAAGAAAGCAGTGTATATTGCCCATATACACTGGTAGCAATGCCTTAGCTAGTCTGAAAATGAATTTATTTTCATGTTTATCTTTAGTTGTTTGAAAACTTACATGTTCTCCACTCCAATAATGAATCATACTTACAGTCCTACATCTTTTTTGAAAGAACTAGTATAGATTCTCAGTAGCCTGTTGAAGCATGATGAGTTGCTGGAGATAAGTGCTGACTGTTTAGTGCAACATTCCCCAACCTATCTGATTTTTGTGTGCCATCCCAAATTGCCTTTGTGAGATGGGCAGCTATAAAATTTGTTAAAAAAACAAACAACAAACATACCTATGCCCTCCAGATGTGTTAGGATCAGAAGTCATAAATTCCCACGGTAATGGGTATGCTGGCTAGGAGTGTAAGAGCCATTCACATTCACTTTATATGAAAGTTGGCTCTTCCAATAATGTTTCTTAGAATGGAACAGTTGGTTTTTACCATTCATTGGGCATTAGGCAGTCAATATTTGTGGTAATTGGGCAATCACCTCCTGCATTTGCAATACGTCTATAGGTTTCTGAAATCAAGTGGAAAAATGCTCTCCATAATGCTGAAGTGTTACAATACTTTTGCAGGTTTCAGACAGGAGGAGAGAAGAAAAAGTTGTTTAATTTTCCAGGCTGTTCACAATAGGCATGTGGCTAAGAATTGATTTTTGAATAAAGCATTCCTTTATTTTTAACTGTGGGGGGATACCAAGGGCTGTTTAAAGCACTTGTTAGACAAAATCAACCTTTAAAATACAAATAAGTGGGATTTAAAGTTCTTCAAAATGCTGTTGATAATTATTTAATCATAATGGTTATCATATTCTTCATCCACTCACAATTTTCAGGCAGGTGTTTTCATGTCACCAGAAAAGTCTACAAAGTTTTTGTGTAGGAAACTGAGTAAAGACAAGATTTGAAAACGCCATATATCTGACTGAAGACCTTAACAAGAAAGCCTGCCACATTGCTACATATTTCTATCATTGAAACAATATTCAACCTGATGTCTTTGTTGCCAGCTGACTGCACAAGTAGTGCCAGCAATGACCAAAACAGGACCATTGAAAACTGTAAGAATGTTTCATATCCTGGTCTGCTGCCAATACCAAAACTCTGAGCAAACTCATGCCTTATTTTTACTTAAGCCTCTCTTCCTTCCAAAATGCAACTCAACATTTCAAAATGGGGGGGAAAAATGCCCTGGGAACTTCTAGGTTTCACTTTAATAATGTATTAATACATTGCATGACTTTGATACAGAGAAAACTATTTAGCAGAAACCATCATATTTCATATTGCCCTGAGAATCCTTTGTTTGGCTTATTTAAGGGAATGTGAAATTATTGGAATTCTGACTTGGTTCATTCCAGCGTCCTCAAAAATTAAGCAGATAGTGCAGGGGTGTGAAACTCGCGTCGTCACGTTGTCGTCATATGAAGTATCGTGACTTTTTCCCCCTTTGCTAAACTGGGGGTGGGGGTGGCCAGTTCGTGACGCATCTGGGCCGTGGGCCACAAGTTTTACATCCCTGAGATAGTGGGTTCCCATATTTTATATCACCATTCTGCATTATGATGTTAAGGGGCAGCACCACAATAGGCCTGGTAGAGGATTAGTTCAAGAGAAAAATCATTATGGAAAAAAATCTACTGGTAAGTAAATGAATGTGAGATTGCTGCTGACCTAATATTAGTTTTGTCCTCAACATATGCATATTATAAAAACAAAAGAGAAACTTGAGTGATTCTCCAAAGATATGTGGCATGTTTAGTACTTCAGAATTACTCATTCATGTAAAATTCCTAATTATTATTCCAATTTTTTTCTCTACATTCTCAATACCTGTCTTTTTAGGTGAGGGAAAAATAGAATATTGGGTAGATAATGGGAGATTGTGAATATAGGATCTTGGTCTCATCTTGCTTTAGCTATTAGTGTTCTAAATACAAGTTTGTTTTCCTGAATCATTGTTTCACATCCTCTGAAAGATGAACAGCAAAGACCACTCTAGTTACTGAGTAAAACTGAAAAAGGATTTTGTAATTTCCGCTGCTATTGTTCAGTGTATAATTGTTTCTGTTGCAACATATCTCTCTCTCTCTGTATCTCTCTCTCTTTATATACATGTATAAATATCTATCAAAGAGAGAAAGAGGTGGGGTGGGAATGGAGAGAGGGTTTTGGCAGGATGTGTGCTTCCCCCCCCTTTAATAGTGAGAAAAGCTAATTCCTACCCACCTACCCCCTAGTGCTGTGGAATCCAGATCATTGTCCTTTCTGAACATAGGCCAGCAGTTCTGACTATAATACAGAAAAGAAAAGCAGCCAAAAATGAAGCCGCCTCAGTGTTTTTGTCTAAAGTCAGAAGTGTGTTTGCAGTTCTAGTAGTTTCCCAGATTTTTAAAAGTCAGTGCTGTTAGTTGGCCTCTAAGAGGCTGGTAAACCAAAAGACTCGGCATGGTTGATATCTAAAGTCAGGTTCATGTGAAACTAGAGATGAAGGCAAGTATACGTGGGATTGCGTGATCCAATCTGGGTTGGTCCCTGGGACCAGAGGCTTAGTCTTCTGAGCTTTCAGACGCATGTTGGAGCCCATCCTCAGGGAAATTCTCTCTAGCAGAGTGTAAATAGCTAT
>JANHFK010009530.1:243941-256974 GCA_036250565.1 Sibynophis collaris | reverse complement strand
CTGTACACTGCCCTGAGTCCCGGAAGGGAGAAGGGCGGTATAGAAATTAAATAAATTGAAATTAAATTGAAATTGAAATCTTCTCTGTGGCTTGCTCAGAAATATGACTCAACTGGGAAGAACTGGATTTGGGTGAGGTATTTTCTTAGACCTCATGGAGCTCTTCTAAATTCTTTTAACCACACAATCAGCAGGAAAAGTTATCACCTTATAACATGCACACACAATTTTCTTCTTCTAAGTTGTCATCTCACCATCTTCTTACCTGCCTCTAAAGGGCATAGGGCTGTTGCTGATGGCATAGGTAGGACTGGCATCCTAGGTACAACACAGAAACTTTTTTTTGAAGTAAAAACTATTGTAAATATAGCCATTATGATTTTCACTATTTCCTGTCCAACAGGTCAGGATAATGTTTCTGGGCTGATATTTTAAGTTTTGAGAAAGCAGAATAAGTGCAAATGTTCAGACAAATAACAAGCTCTTCTCCACTATCAGGATATTCTATGGTAGGGAACTGACCGGTCAGTATTTTGAGTGCCTTTGTGCAAAAAAAAAAAAGTAAAGTGTGACCACACAGAGCAAAACCAGACATGAAACCAATGAGAAACAGATACATTATGCTATGTGTGCTTATCCGTATTGTAACAATCCCATTACTTTACTACTTTATTTAACAAATCCAAAGATCTCTGCTAAATACACTTTTTAAATTGCCTGTTTGCCTTCTCTACTCATTGTGCATGAATTTTTTCCGTAATTGGGGCAGGGGATGGTGGGATGAGCAAAAAATTGTCAGAATAGTACAATGAATCTTTGGCCATGGAATTCTAGCTGTGTGTTGTGGAGAAAAGAAGAAAGCCAGAGAGCTAGAAGTAATGACATGTTATCAAAGACAGAATGATTTAGGAAGAACGCTGTATCTCACAACACATTCTTATAGGTCTCAGTTGCCGGCTGATAAATACCAATTTTTCATTAAGAAAACTAATTTCTTTGAAATCTCATTTAAGTTGCATGTATGACTTAAGTAATTTGTGTGCTGTCTGTGTATTTTTGACAACTCTAATTAATTCAGTTTATGCAAGGAAAACTGCTACTAATGTTAATTCTATGTTTTATTATAATAGTGGCATGTGAGGAATGGTATATAGATAAAATTAATAATAATTTGCTGACTGGTGAAAGTATCCATCCATTTCATGGTGAAGCCTCGTCTTGAGTGCTTTTCGCTCCCAGTCTTATATCCCTCTCTACAACATCCTTCTATCAATTTTGTTCCTGTAACCTTATTTTAACCTTTCCCCCCACTTTCTGTTTAATCATGTCAGATCCTTGGAGACCTTCTGGACAAGCCCTTGCAGTTTTCCTGGCAAGGCTTTCTTAAAGTGGTTTGCCATTACCTCCTTCCTAGGGCTGGTCCAAGGTCACCCAGGTGGCTTTCTACCCAAGGCAGGACTAGAAATCACGGCCTCCTAGTTTGTAGCTTGAGGCCTTAACCTCTACACCCATCTGACTCTTTCTTAAATCGGTGTCTTCTAGACTTCAGTTTCCATAATCCTCAAGCATATAGTCAATATCTATTCACAATCTACCACTCCACTACATAATGTTTTTCTTCTTCTTCTGCCAAATAAATAACAGAATAGGAGGAGGATATAAAGACACTTTGATTGGCTTGTAGATGTTAGCAACGAAACCTGAATTCAACTTACCATGCAACGTTTTGATGTAAAGACCCTATGGACTCTCAAGGCGGTTGGTTGTTTAGAAAATAACAATAAGCGATGCAGCCAATCCAATCATGATGGCATATGTAGTTAAAAGTTAGATTGACTTTTTCTTGGGTTGAGTTGCCTAGGCAACCAGGAAAAACATGCTGCTAATTTTCAAGCATTGCATCAAGCTCTTGTTGTTTTTGTTTTTTTTTATTTTTTGGAAAATTGAATAATAAATAAAATTCCACTTGGAGAAAACATTTCTCTGAAATGTATTTGCTCAAATTACAGGATGAATTTTCCTATTTTTTGCACAGAATTGTTGATTCTTAACAGTTCGGGTTTATGCCAGAACTGTTGAAACCATAAATTGTAATTAACTGACCTATAATAAAATATCACCATGAAAACAATAGCTCGATTCCCATGTAATATTAAAACAGAGTTTTAAAAAATCATAACTTGTTGAACAAGCTGTAGTGGCCTGGTTAACTCATCTTGCTAAGCCACATTAGTTGGAAACATATATCATACTAAGTTAAAAAATAAACCAATCATATTATGTCTACATCCATATGTCTTAATCCATATCCAAATCCAGACAGGACTTCTTATTTTGTGAGTTTGATAGGATTGTACTGCAAAATATTTTTAAAATCCAAGATCCTGAAAAATAGCACTAGCACTTATATACCACTTCACAATGCTTTACAGCCCTCTCTAAGCAGTTTACACAGTAGGCATATTGCTCCCAACAATCTGGGTCCTCATTTTACTGACCTAAGAAGGATGGAAGGCTGAGTCAACTTTGAGCTGGTTAGGATCAAAATGCTGGTAGTTGGCAGAATTAGCCTACAATGCTGCATTCTAACTACTGTGCCACAAAAGAGAAGGTTTTTATGAAGTTCAAATGCTAAATAAAACATTCTTAAGATTAAATTGGCAATATTTTTATTGAACATTTGCATGATGTTCAATTAAAACATATCAAAGAGCTTTCTGATGATTTGAAGAATGCATTTCAAAAACTTAAAAGAGTCAATCCATGGAAAATGATTGAGAAAAAAAAACTCCTATGGGTATTAATCCCTATTAATTGTTTTAAATATTGCTGGTTTAATGAATTTGTCTTTAAATTATAACCACAAGATATTATTTGTCCTGTGAGGAGAAATGAAGAAAAAGAAGACAAATGGAGTAGGAGAAGTAAGGTGCCCATATGGAGGGTGGTACCAAGGTTGATGCAGAATTATTATGGTTTAAAAGTAATGTGAACTGCAGTTTTCAGCAACTGAGTATTTTTATTTCATAGTATGACCTAAAAATATTATCTTTCTTTTTCAGCATTTTAGTTAAAAAACAAAACTCTTGACCTCAGAACTCATATATTCTTTTCTTTGACCTACATTGTCTCTGGGCTATTTTGTTAGTTAACAACTTAGATCTCTTATTGACTCTCAAAGACTTGCTTTCATCTTGAAAATTATCTCTGGTGGCCTTTCCACTGGCTTCCTCCAATTAGGCAGATAAACATCTTAAGGTCAAAACCTAAGGCAGATTGCTTAGACAGCAGTTTGCTCAGTATATAAGAATATAAAGACAAGATTTTGCTGGAAAGAAGATTTAAAAAAAACCTAGCAAGGCTGAAATAGCAGTAGCAAGAACGATATTAAATTCAATTTTTACTCTCATGTACTAAATATAATGAAATAAGAAAATGAGTGTGGTAGCTTAAATTGCAATGGCCCTCTTTCATATAAGTGCAGTTTTCTCGGCAGAATTTCCAGAAGTATTTTGCCTTCTTCCTTGGGCTAAAAAACTGCCCCAGCTAGTTGCCTAAGGCAAAACTAGAACTTAGTGTCCCCTGGTTTCTATCCCTATGCCTTTAACCATTGCACTAAACTGTCTCTTCTGTTTAGGGATTATAAGTGAATTGGTAACACATTTTTATGAGAGTAAGTTATTGTGAATGAGTAAATATGTACAGAATTATGGGATGTCTTTTTTTCCCTTAGCACAGTGATGTGGTCTAAAGCCAGATGAATCCTAAATCCCATAATCATATGGGATAATTTGGAACATATTGTTGTGGATGCAGGATGGAATGGATGTCTCTAATCCATAGTGTTAAAAATCAAAATCCTGTAAACCTATGGTTCTGAACTGTTTCCTGGAGCTCTGCAATATTGCAAATGATGATGTAATGAAACTGCAGTTTAAAATAAAAAAGCTTTTGCTGGTTGTGTAAATCATAATTGTGGAGAAGGAAGAGAAGGAGGCCTGATTTCAAATTGGAGGGACTCTTGCAAATCAGACCAGCCTTGGTTTCCCGAATTGTAATGATTATTGGGATTAGGCTACCACCAATTTCCCCAATCATAGTGCCTTGGGTTGATAGAGATAATTTTGGGTCATGTTGGGCACTAGATGGTCACTATGTTGGGCACTAGATGGTCATCTGAAAAGCCCAAAGAAGAGAAGGGAAGAAGCAGATCTCAGCAAATTTGGTAGCATAATGAAGTACTGGGTTTGGGGGAAATGCTGTGGAAGTGAAAAATAGTTGTTAAAGTTAAAGTTAGAGACAAAAAGGAAAACATGATGTGAAAGACTGCTGATGAGTTGAATTGGTTCAAGTATATAGGAAGGGCTGTATTCCAGCACGAGACAAGCTATTGTCACTTGAATGGCCAGAAGACAGTAAAAAATGGAATTCCTTTCCCACTTTCACATAGGACATTCTTGTTCCTACTTCTTTGGAAATGTGCACTATTGTCAACTCTTTCTCACCGACAAGGCAAAGAAGCAGACATGGAAGGGATTCCACAATTGTACTTTGTTCTGGTAGGAGAAAAGAACAAATGCTTGGAAACCTGTCACAGTTTCTCTCTGCCTCACCTTATATTAAATAGAATCAGGGAAGGGTTATTTTGAATATTTTTCTCATGCTTTCCTCTTTCTCAGGATGGAGTAATTTGGGGGGGGGGTTTCCTTTGATAGATTGCTCATTCTTTCCCCTGTTGTCTTCTACAGGAGCTCTGTTTAATCTGAAGGAGAGGAAAGCATAATGGGAAGAGGATGGATAGAAGAAATAGCCATTTTGTACCTCAACATCTAGTCTCCAACTAGTTGCTCAATTGAAAAGGAACATATTCTTAAAGGTGATTTGATCAGTAGGAATAAAATACTGCCCCAGCTCCACTCCAAATCTACTTAGGTTTTGAAATCAAATTGGTGCAACCTTTCCTTGGATTGCCCTAGGATGAACTACACTATTTCCACAGCCTTCAGTTCAAGCCTCAAATGGTTCAGATGGTTTCCTTACAATCCTAGAGTGGAGTGTTCTTATTTAGACAATCATGGTATCTTTGTGGGTGCTAATGTATAGAAATGCACAATAGTGTATCTCTATAACAGAGATGAGTAATCTGTGCCATACAGAGTCCCCCTCCATCACTGAAACCCTAGTGCAGGGGTGTCAAACTCGTGTTGTCATGTGACGTATCATGATTTTTTCTCTTTTGCGAAACTGGGCATGGGCATGGCCAGCACGTGATGCATCTGGCCTGCAGGCCGCGAGTTTGACAGCCCTGTGTTGCCTTTACCTCTAGTACTGAATTTGCCACCAACATTCAACACTGCAGTTGACTGCCAAAATGCCACCAAACACATCATAAAGGAATGGAACGTGGCCTTCTGTCCCTGCAAACTTTAACAATTTCATGTAACTTCCTGTTTATGTTAAGAATGAATGTGGACCTTTGTTTAAGGTGAATAGTCTACATGGAATCTGACCTTTATAAGAGCCTTGGGCTATCAAGTAGAAATCTTCCCTTTAAGCCAGAAATATCAATATGGGGTCTTTATGTTATGATTACAATGATAATGAAGCATTCACATATTGAGTGCACATGCGTGCACACGCACATATGTGCACACACGCACACACACACACAAATGCTAGAAATGGGGGAATATTTACAAAACAGTTGCTTTTATGAATGGTATTCTTGGCAAGAAATTGAATATGCTGTATTCTTTGTAATCAGGTTTGACTTTTCCAGGCATAATATGCAATTTAGGGAGAAATTGTAGATGATTTTATACTGATTACACTGAAGTGGCTGAATGCACAAGTTTGGTACCTCCCTCCCCCCATGCTGCTTAATTCATGCTCCATTTGTGATCGCTATTATGAGCATTACTCAACTACCTTATTGAAATATGTAAGATGTCAGCTCTAGGCATTGATATTCAGTGGTAAAGTTGGCCAGTTATTTCAAGAAGCAAAGCAAAATATACTTTAATAATAAAAACGTCTTCCTTTTACTGATTGGTGTATGACTGGTTGCAGACACCACTACTTCTCCCAAAAATTACCAAGCTAGGTTCTTATTAAAGGGCAATTACAGAGGTGAATTATACAAGTTACTGGCCAGAATATTGATGTGCAAATGCTTTGCTGAATATTGCAAGAAGGCCCTCCAGCTAGAAAAGAGATTATATGTTTGGCTAGAGATGCTTGTTTAGCAACATCAGAAACTCCTAGACCACTAGAATTGTAGAAAAATGAAATCAGAGTAATTGCTGCATAATAATTAAAGCCATAAAAGTTTTTTACAGTTTAAAGGTGAGGAGAGTGTTGTCAGTTGTATGGATGATAGATGCAACATGTGAGAATTAATGAGCTAATGTATCTAATAATTAGCTGCATATTTTGTTTGATGTGGGAGAATCATTTAGTTAGGAATGTGAAGTGTTCTTTCTCTCTGTGTGAGTGTTCTTGAGAGTGAGAATCTGACCTGAGCAATGATTAGTAAAGCATACATTTTAACAGTAACAGAAAAGAGATTTATTTACAAGAAATACATTATATGAATATCAAATGCCTAGCATCTATCTAGCTACATTCCACCAAAAGAATCAAGGATGATGTGTTCTCTGCTTTTTGGAAAAAAAGGTAAGAAGGAAGTGGTCTGATATGACCCATCTTTTAAAGAAAGGGAGACGTGGAGTAATTCTCTATCAACACCATTTTGTTTTCTTTTGATCAGTAGGTTATGAGCAGTGGTGGGTTCCACTTACCTTCACTACCGGTTCGCAATGGGAGCGTGTGAATGCATGAGCTTGCTTTGCTCACATGTGGCGCTTATGCGCATGTGCAGACTTTCCGTGATGACGTCCGGGCAGATGGGCGGAGCCTCCTGCTGCCGCTACTACCAGTTCACAAGATCCGGAGCGAACCGGTAGGAATGCACCACTGGTTATGAGGTGCTGATAAGACCATGTGACTGAATTCACACTTCCAATAGTATCTAATATCTTCCACTTTGCTGCTCAGAATTTCCACTCATCATTTATTAATTAATTTCTATACTCACCTAAGTGACTCTGGGAAGTTTGCACCGACATAGATTTTTTCACTGTGGAAAATGTCTGGAGAAGGCAGGTCTTCAAATAGCCGAATCATGTTTATATAACCAACCATCATGCAGTCTCCCAAGTCTGCACTTTTATTTCACTGCCTTGAATCTCCCAGGGTATATCTGTTAGGGTAAGGGTAACAAGGGTTCAGTCTGGTTAGTATTCATTGGAAAAGACCCTGATGCTGGGAAAGATGGAAGGCAAAAGGAGAAGGAGATGGAAAAGGATGAGATGGTTAGAGAATGTCATTGATGCAATGAACATGAATTTGGACAAACTCCAGGAGACAGTGGAGGACGAGGAGGATTGGCATGGCCTATGCGGTTGCAAAGAGTTGAACATGACTTAGTGACTGAACAACAACAACTGGCTAGTATTCTGTCTCTTGTGTGTTAGCAAATAAAGAACTGAACTCAGACAGACAGACAGATACAAAGAGTAAGAAAACAAATACAACTGTGAATTAGGTTTTGTGCCTATCTAAACACAATTATTTCTTTTGTGCCAGCAGCCTAAATGGAAATTAATTTTAAAAATGGTATGCTATTTTATAATAGCATTTCAGTTTTCTCATCACATTGAATAGAAGAAATGAACCTCGGTTAACTACTCCATGACAGACATAGTATCTCTGTTTGTATTACATTATGGAGATCAATGTGAGAGTAGGAGCCTCAGAGTTAATTAAGAAATCATCAAGATAAATGATCAAAGATTTGTCCAGAAAATAATGAAAAATGGATTCGTAAATTGCACGAAGGCCAATGGACTATTTCTAAGTACAGAAAATATTCAGATTTCTGTCAGGGAAATAAAAAACAATTAAATATTCATGCCTATATTTCATATGAATCAGCTTTCTGCACGAGTTCAAAAATGTGATCTTAATAGTTGTAGAATTCACAATAGTAATTGTGGGCTACATGTAAGTAAGCCATCCTTCTTGATAAAATAAGGAAGAGGGCTGAATAAAACAATGTTATAAATTTTTGTTGATAAATACCTTCAGAGTGGCTAACTCTGCTTGTAAGATTAAGTAAATGAGATAAAAATATAATAATGATACCCTAAGTTTTCTATCAAGCTTTTTATAATTTTTGTTAAGCTCTAAGTATATTTGTTAAAACCTCCTGTATTTATTCAGTTTGTGTGTTTTATAATAATCTGAATCATTGAATTAAAACGTTAGGCTTGTTGCTGTTTTAATTGGGTATTTAATGTTTATGGTTTTAATACTTGTAATATAGTCTTTATCTTGTTTTAATTCTTTATCGGGAATTTTACAGTGTTTGATATAAGACGGACAACTATATAAAAGTTATAAATAAATAAATAAATAAATAAATAAATTCTCTACAATAGAAATAAGATAAAAATCTTATATATTGTTTTAATTATAGACTGACTTAATGTGAATTTTAAAATATAATCTAGAACTTTTGCTGACCCAAGAAACAGCTAATGAGTTTGATATAATTGTACACAAGGGGTTGATAATTTGCAATGGTAAATAAATCATTGTAACCCTAGGAATAATTTCATTGGGTTTTTGATGAAAACTTTTAATAAATCTTCTAATGGTAATCTTGTAATTTTTCAGAAACTTTCTTTGCCCCAAAACCGTTTTTATTCTTACCCCATAACACAAGGGATTACTAATAAGATTTTGTCTAAGACCCTCTTTTTACTGGAAAATGATAGGGAGATTGTCCTCTAACTCTTTTATTGTTTGATTTGTGCTTGTTTCCTTTAGTGGACATGATTAAATAGGATAGTTTTATTCCTACTTTGATACATGTAGTCCTGTTTGTAGATAATATATTGGTATTTATTGTTAAATTTTATTCTCCCAGGCAAAAAATAATAAAAAACCCCTCATCATTTTGGAATTCTTTGGAGGTTTAATGTTGGTTGATCTAAATCTAAAAGTTGCATCTGGAGACTATTAAGTTTCGTTTTTCCCCAAGGCTTTTGATGATGCCCAGAAGCAAGAATTTATTAGAATATCTATTAAATAAAATGGAAGTAGCAATTGCAATAGATTTAGATAAATGGATCTCATTTAAATAAAAATAATACTTGTAAATGAATATCATTTATATCACACATGACTCTCCTCTATGCATTCCTCTTCTACTTATTAGAGATTTATTTGGGGAAACTCTTCTTTCTCTAAAAACTTCAGTTACTAATTAGAGGAGACCTTCTCTAGATTTACACATATACCATATAGATAAATGTCCCCTTCCTCCGGATTATTGAATGGCCCCCTATGCTATGGAATTTGTCTTCATGGTCCTTCTAGCAAATTGACTTTATTTTATATTTTCCAACACTCTTGGAAAATAGGGAATTATTCCTTCTCTTATTATGCTATCAAGAAAATACCATATGCAAGGACCGCATGGAATCCAGTTTAATCCTTCTGGTAATGCTAAGGATTTGTATGTTTGTTTGGGTTTTTGTTTGGTTTTTAAAAAATTTCTTATGCTGTAGAGTACTCAACGCTGGTTGGAATGAAATGGCATAGGAAAATAATTAAATAATTATATTTACACTTAAAAATAACAAAAAACAATCACATTGTAATTAATGTGCTGGACTAATGTTATGAGTCATTATTAGTGTACTGGAACCAGAGAATAGTTTGCTAGAATAGAAAAGCATGGAGTCATATAGTGAATGGTATTGCTGAAAAACTGTTTTAGCTACATTCATGCCTTTAATTTACTTGGCTTACTATTTCTTACTTATTATCTGTACTATAATTTATTGATTGAGTAGACTTTTTGATTGCTGTAATCACATAACTCCTGGCAGTTTAAGAAACTAAAACATCCATAATTCAATAGGACAATAATAAATACCATCAGGAAAATATGTAAAATTATCTTAATATTGCTTACACATAAAGAGAATATAATGATGGCTATATCTTTATATATGTATTTTTGAAGATAACAAGACCTCTTGTTGGACCTCCCCAACAAGATAGTGCTCACAATTATCCATGATGATGTCCAAATGATGAAATGTTTGTCATGACATCATGCTAAACATTTTGTCACTTGGACACTCCCCAATGCTCCAGTGGATGCTCATATTCCCTGAAGTTTGAAGGGTATACCTTAAATCAATGAATAGGATTACATTTAAAAAAAAATCATGTGCTGGCGTCAACTCTTAGTGGCTACATAGATTTTTTTCCACGATGATCTGTCATGGAGAAAATCTGATCTTTCAGGTTTTTTAATGGTACAACGCTAGAAATCATGGCCCCCATTATTGAATTCATCCACATTGCTGCTGATTATTCTCTTCTCTTTTCTTCCATTTCCCAGATTTAGAGCCTTTTCCAAAGACCTAGGGCATAATGTGTCTGAAATAGGATAATTTGAGCCTGACCATTGTGCCCAGTGGTAGGATTCAATTTTTTTTACTACTGATTCTGTGGAGGGGCTAGGTGGGCATGACAGGGGAATTTTACTGCAAAATTCCCATTTCCTCCTGATCAGCTGGAACTCTGGGGGCAGAGAATAGGTGGGGGCAGGGCCAGTCAGAGGTGGTATTTTCTGGTTCTCCGAACTAGAAGTACCGGTTCTCCATAACTGGTCAGAACCTGCTGAATACCACCTCTGATTGTGCCTCTAGTGAGAATCCTACAAAAATATTGTTATTGAAAGGTAACATCAGCTATCAAAACAACTGTTATGTCTAGCTAAAGGTCAACAGCTTTAAGGTTTCAGAATCCTGTCTAATATTAGAGAACTTAACCTTGATTTTTTTAAAAAAAACAAACCTCTAGGAATTATGTATAAACAATAGTCAAATATAATAGATAAGATGTTCAATAGTATAGTATAATATAGTTCAATAGTGGAATAAGGAAGCAGTGTCTCATAGTCATTTTTAGCATTTAATATTTCACATTTAGAATAGAATAACAGAGTTGGAAGGGACCTTGGAGGTCTTCTAGTCGAACTCCCTGCTTAGGTAGGAAACCCTACACCACTTCAGAAAAATGGTTATCCAACATCTTTTTAAAAACTTCCAGTGTTGGAGCATTCACAACTTCTGGAGGCAAGTTGTTACACTGATTAATTGTTCTAACTGTCAGGAAAATTCTCCTTAGTTATAGGTTGCTTCTCTCCTTGATTAGTTTCCATCCTGTGCTCAGGTGCCTTGGAGAATAGCTTGACTCCCTGTTCTTTGTGGCAACCCCTGAGATAGTGGAAGATTGCTGTCATGTCTCCCCTAGTCCTTCTTCTCAATTAACTAGACATACCCAGTTCCTGCAACTGTTCTTCATATATTTTAGCCTCCAGTCCAGTAATGGGTTCCTACTGGTTCCTACCGGTTCTTAGAACCAGTAGCAATGGAGGCGGGAAGCTCCACCTACCCACCCGGAAGGGGTGCACAATTAGAAGACATGAAAGACTTGAAAGTTAGGTATTAGATGGTGTTCGAGAAAATAACTTGATGGCAAATAATCACTCATATTTAATTATAATTAAATTAAACTAAGTTTTGTTTTCATCAGGTCTGTGCTCATTTACTCACAGTGCCATATATTTATAGCCCTGTCAAAAACCAAGTGAATTCACCAGCTCAAATGTCTTGAAAATGTCTTGTGTTAGATCAGGGCTGTCAAACTCCCGGCCCGTGGGCTGGATGTGTCACAGGCTGGCCACACCTATGCCTGGTATAGCAAAAGAGGAAAAAATCCTGATACATCACGTGACGCCGACGTGACGACATGCGTTTGACACCCCTGCGTTAGATGATCCGAAAGCTGATCTGACACAAGCCAGTTTTCTATCTCCAGCTGCAGGTTCTTGGTAGACCTTAATAGGTCTATTTTGAGAAATCACACTAGCAGATGACAAAAACATATGTGTGCAAGGACAGGACAGGAACTTTCCAAGACAAGGGGAAACATGCTTGCCTCTTCCGCTACTAAAAGCTAGGAATTTAATGCACCCAGATCTTGAATGATAGTTCAGGTGTCTATCATATTTTTTCCTTCCTAAGGCTATCTGGTTTCCTGTTGGGAACCCAACCAAGACACTGGAAAGGATGTCTATTCTGCTAAATTCATCTTGGCTCAGATTTTGAAACACTTCCTGGCTGTATTTTCCTGCATTTCATCCAGCGATTAAATAAGACCTTGCTTTCTACAGGATACGGCTTCAGTACTGCTAAGCAAGAGAAAAATTTAAATAGTGTCAACACACTGAGAAATTAAAAAGTCACTTTCAGGTGTGTTTGGTGGGGAACAATTCAGAGCTTTGCATTTAATTACTGCCCCAGGACTTTCAAAATATATAATTTCCTTCTCCTTCCTCCTCCTCATTTGAAATGTAAACTGAGTATTTTCCTATGAGATAAAGAAATCAATCTGAATGTATCGAAGCTTTCTCTAGTTTTCTTTCTTCTTTCTTCTCTTTTGGCAGTTTGGTCCTTTAATTATGATGATAAATCTCTAGCATTTGACAGCAGAACAAAGAACTATATTTTTGCATGTCTTTGTCCCTGGGGGAGAAGGGAGAGATTACGAAGGGGTGGTGGTGGAATGGATACCTCCAAAAAAAAAAGAAACTCCACTATGTATTTGCAATGATTGCCATCATTCACGGACTGTGGTCCATGGGAAAGAAATTGGCTAAGCTCCTTGTTATTTCTATGGGCTAAGGCCCTCTGAAGGCCTTCCTAACATCCATTTGCTTAGTGTTCCCAGCTAACAAAGCACATGAAATAATTTCAACATTTTGAATGGCTAGTTTTATTTGAAATGACACAAAGACATGTAGACAAGTGGTGGGATTTTACTGCTTTGGACTGGCTCAGGCGAACCGTTTGCTTTGAGCCATGCGTGAACCGGTTCTCTCTTTCTT
>JANHFK010009530.1:208359-218375 GCA_036250565.1 Sibynophis collaris | reverse complement strand
TCCTTCCCTGCTATGCCCACCAAGCCATGTTCACTGCCATGCCACGCCCATTAAGCCAGGCCCACAGAACTGGATGTAAAAAAAAGTGAATCCCACCACTGCTCCCATGGTATGTAGCCATGTCTAAGGGTCTCGTGTATTCTATTTTTTCATATATATCTGTTCATACCATCATTAATCCATGGTCACAGCTGCTATTAAGTCTACTTAAAAAGCAGCATTGGAAACAGAGGTGGCAACAGAGACTATGTTGTTGGACTCCTGATTCAAGATGAAGCCAAACAAAGAGAACTATACTAGTTTTCTCATAGTTATTGTATTTTATTCGACATGTCTGCATCTTCATGTCAACTGATATCCGTTCTTCATTCCAGAGTAACTGATTGCATTTGTTTTACAGCAGGTCTAAAAGGAGCATGTGCAATCTTGCAATGAATGTAGCAATGGCACCACCTGTATGCAAAAGATGTTGGAATTAACTACTGCTGCTGTTACTTGATTTGCATGTTTTTCAATAAGGGCCTGATCGTTTATTTACTGTGAGTTGAGATGTTTATAAATATGCAATTTTTAGTTAGGAATTTGTGTAGGTGGCAATTTGTGCAAAATACCGAGGAAGGATGGAAGCTGGCATTTAAACAAAAAATCATTAAATAACCTATCCCCAGACGGTACATTATAACTTGCATGGTGTATATATCTTCGGCATGGGTTCAGAGTTCTAGGAACTGAATGCTATAGTTTAGAAGGAGGGAAGCAAGTCTGAGAGAGGCTTAGTTAATAGGATGCTTTGGATAGGCAGAGTTCCTGAATTACTGGAGAATTGTGAGGGTCTGTAAGGGTTTTTCCCCCCTTGTTCAAAAATAAATCAAGTTATTAAGTCACTGTGATGGATTTGCAGTATGCCTGAAAACAATGCAGAGCTGAATGTTTAAAAACACCCTAAGCCAGTGATGGCTAACTCTTTTCTCTTTGTGTGCCAAAAGCACGTGCATGCGTGCCAGCACTCATAATACAATGTGTGCCCCCTGTGCATGCGTGTACAACCCCCTGCACCGCACCACATGTGCATGCGATTCCCTGTGCTCCCCCGCTCCCCCATGCATGCATGCTCAAGGCGTGGCATTCAAAAAGTTTAGCCCATTTTTCACCTTCCCCAGGCTCCAGAGGGTTTCCTCGAGCCTCTGGAAGGGCGAAAATGCCCCCCCGGGCTCCGGAAACCTTCCAGAGGCTGGAAACAGGCCCATTTCTGAACTTCTGGAACTTCTGGGAGGCCTGTTTTTCACTCTCCCCAGTGTCTGGAAGCTTTCCTTGAGCCTCCAGGAGGGAGAAAATGGCCTCCCCCGGGTTCTGGAGGCCCTTCCTGCTGAAAAACATCTTGGGTGTGTGTGCGCCGTTCCCCCTGTGCTCCCACCATGCATGCGTGCATGACCCCACCTCTACGCACATGCACAACACCCCTTGCCCATGTGTGTGCGTCTCCCGTATGCGTCCCACCCCCTGTGCATCCTGAAAATCAGCTGGCTGGCAGGAGGTGTGTGCACGCATGCGCAGTGGACCTGAGCTGGGTGATGGCTTGCATGCCTGCAGAGAGGGCTCTGCATGCCAGCTGTGGCACACATGCCATAGGTTCATCATCACAGCCCTAAGCTATAGCCAACATTAAGAAAGTGCTCAAGTAACAAGACTTCCTAATTGTTTTACTCCTCCTCCTTCTCCCTGCCATGGATGCGCCAAAGCTGAGGCAAAGAAGCACCATGGTGGTCCTGACAGTCCCCCACCAATCTTAAATTCAAAAAAATTCCCTCGCTGTTGGAATGGAATCATTTGATTCAATCCCTTGCTTTAATAAAAATATTTAAAATATTTTATATTTCTTTGAAGACATGCAAGAATAGCAACCTCTATTTTGCTTTATATTACCGTTTAGTAAATATATGCTAGAGATGTCTGAATCAGCCAAAACCTAATTTGAATTTGAAACATGGGACTTTTTAAAGAAGAGATTGGACAACCATTTGTCTGAAATGGTATAGGGTTTCCTGCCTGAGCAGAGGGTTGGACCAGAAGACCTCTAAGGTCACTTCCAGCTCTGTTATTCTGACTGTGGGATTTAACTTGAGGAGTAGATTTAGTTTACATTTGTGATTCAAAGAGTAGAATAGAATAATTCTGGTTTTATGTTTTCAGTTTTTGATTTAATTTGATTAAAGTGTGCTTGTGTATATCAGCAAAAATCCATCAAAACTTCAAATTGGTTTGGAGGTCACTAATCTGATGCCATGGATTGAACTGATACAGTGATTTGATTTGAAGGGATAATTTAATCAAACCAAAAGCATTATGCCATCCTAGAGGATACCATTGTAGCAGTTTTCAATCAACCAAGCCAAATTTGGAAGCCATAATGGTGGTCAATATGGACATGAGTTTGATATTTCAAAAATATATTGCTCCAAGCATCCCCATTGCCTGTAGAGGTTGTAGGCATGCTGTGAAGATTTAATTGCAGACTGATTCCATGGGGACATCTTTGATAATGCCAGATTTTTTTTTAATGATTTTGGTCCTAAATCAAATAGGGAAAATTTAGAGAACAAAAGAGGATAAAATAAATGATAGAAGACTACAGAAAAAAAGGGTATATTCATTTTCTGAGCTTTTAGAGTTTTCTAAAAATCCCTGTAAAAAAACAAACAAACCCTGGCAAGTTAAAATAGTACTATTCCCGGATATTTGGGAAATTAAATTTGGATTTTACACAATCTGCCTCATAGTTTTCTGCCGAGTATAAGAAACTCAGTTGGTGACCCCGAACTCCAGCAGGAACCCCATTTCTTCATTCAATTTATTCAAGTTTTCAGTTCTGAAATCCTGAATTCATTACAGAAACAATACAAACACTAACATTAACTCTTGATCACTGAATCCAAGATTCACGTTTATATGATAAATTACTTTTATGTTCAGTTTTGACAAAATTTTATTCCAGTTGTTTCGGGTCATTATTACCTTTATAGGTCACTTAAGAATGTTCTTGTTTGGAATGCCTTCTGCACTGATTCGCTCAAAGGTGTGCAGCTTGCAAAGTTGATGTTTATAATCTCTCTCTTTCCCCTCTACCCAAATACAGGAGAAAATTCTTTCCTAATTTGGCACTCCTAATTATTCAAGTTATTTACTATGCCTCCTTGTAATCAGCTGCATTCATTCTTTAACATTTATATCAAAATCTATTTAGCAAGCAAATACAAAAACACTCTAATGCTTTTATCTAGTCCACACCTGTAACGGGAGTTCAGAAAATGTAGAGAACATTACATCCTTTTGCAAACACCACTGAAATAGAAAAAAAACCCCAACCCTCTGATACTTTAATTGCCATATAAGATATAAGGCTTATGTTCCACATATTGACAAGTGTTGCCTTGAACCTAAAGTTTAGAGATTTAATTTTTCTGTCTCTTTTAATGAATATTTCAACAACAGCCGCCTCCTGTGGGTTGGAATAAAAAGTAGTTTGTATACCTACTACAACATTTGCAGACCTCCTTGGTTCTGTTTTTAATGTGATGAAAATTTGCACGCGTAACAAAGAGAAAAATGTCATGGTAACTAAAACATTTCCTATCCTTGTATTTTAGAGGGAAACTAAATCAAAGGTCTTCAAAGAATTACTAGGGTTCTTTCTAGGAGGTTATTGACAAATATGTAGCTTGTCTCCCGAGTTTGTGCCTCTTTCACAGATTGGTGTATTTGTGATCCCACAGGCAGGAATAAGCGTCTGTAATTCATTTCTCCTTGTTAACTAGTGTGCTTTTGTGTGGAGGATGATTGACAGCAAACTCGGCTTAGTCCCAACGGATGAGCTTGTTAGCAAAACCCTAGTATCCTATCTCTAATAAAGCATATCAGCAGTACATTTTGTCCTATCTATTAGCCTCTCTGTTTCTTTTTTGTGAAAAGCTGAGTGTCCCTTTGAAGCAATGACAAATAAACCCCTGAACTGAAGTGCTAGGCTGCCTTATGGACAGCTGGATAGTAAATGTCACACCGTGTATAGAATGCCTATTATCAGAGTGAGCCATTTGTTCCATGCCTTTCAGTATCTTAATGTAATACAAAATTGCTAAATCAAGCCCCATGTCTGTGACAGAACATAATTAATGAGAAAGCAGGAGCCAATTCAACACTCTTTATTGGGACCTAATTGGCTCAGGCAACAGAGTTGTCACTCAACAAGAGACTTCCTTTAAAGCAATTTTGTTCTTGGTTGTATTACAGAGCCTATTAAATTGTCCCCTCCTTGATCGCACAAAGAAGTATCTGCATGCAATAATTAGCTTTTCCAAGGGGATTTTTTTTTTAACTCTTTCTGCAGCAGAAAAATTTTCAAGCTCTGCTGGAGGAAACAGTCAGCCTATAGAGATATAGGCAGCCTGGAGGCTGGGGAATTGTAATCTTCTGAAGGCCTATCAGAAGGCTGCAAAACCTCCAGCTGGTGCATAATGCATTGGACCTCCCTCACATTAGGGAGGGTCAAAGCAAGCACATCTGTGCTGTTCAGACAGCCTATTGACCTCCAGGTGCCATTCAGCTCGAGATGTTTGCTATGTTAAAAGCTTGCAACGTAAGGGAACAACTTGTTTAAGTTAAGCCGCCCTCCCTGAAGCACCACTGAAGCAATCGAGGTTGATATATTTTATTTCAAACCCTGCTACGCTTTCCTTCAATTCCAAACATTCACGGGTAGGTTTGTTTATTTATTAATTGATCACGGTGCTCATAGCCTGCCTTTTCTCCAAGGCTCAAAGGGGCATGGTGGAAGGTCTCTCTTCCTTTTATCCCTGCAACAGCAACTTTGTGTGGTGAGTTGGGTGACACGAGACTGTTTGAATGTCAAGTAGTAAGCTTCATGACTGAGTGAAGTCTTGAAACCTTAACTACTACATTACATTGATTCTCAGTGAAGACAGAGAGGCTGCATCTATTAGGGTTTGCACTTTGGCTTTCAACAATACTGTAGGAGGTTGCAACACACTGAAAAATTATGGGCCCTTTTCCAGGAAACCTCAGTTTTTATCCTTTTGTAATTGGATCCCATCTACTAAATTGATTATAATAGGAATATAGATATAATTGCTGTCCAGTTCAGAATGATTGAAGAGTAACTTTGGGGATAGAATAGGTGCTTATTCTCATTAGATGTGGCAAATTTCTAGTTCTAACAGATATCTGGGCAATTTAGATATATTAGGAAACTATTTATACAAATTACAAAGCATAATGTGTGTAGGCCAAAGCTACAAGATTTGCTTATGTATTGATGTATGATACTTTCTTGGCATATGACCTGCAAAACATTAATTAAAATGTCAAGATCCCACGGCTTATCTGCTAAGATAGCATCAAGAAAAGTTCAATTTCGGGATGCATGGGGCCTACCAACATCTGCTTTGAGACTCCCTGAACTCCCAGAGTGATACCCTTGTCTTGAATTTCTGGGAGTTTAAGGGCGGTGATTAAATTACAATTACAATTTGCTAAAAATTCCTATTTTATTCTTAAATTCCTCTCCCCTCCAATCTCTATCAAAAGATTCTGTTCTTCCAACTTTTATGGTATAGTATTTACATAAGTATATAAGTGGCTCTTGGCTAACAGAAGTTGCCCATCAGTGGAACGGAATGGATTTTCCTTTCACCTAGTGGTGAAATTGATTGTCTTTTCAATTCCCTATGTATATCAATAATTTGTTCTAGATGACAGAGAGATTCCTGAAATAGTCTTGAGAAAATGCAGATGGAATGCAAAGAGAAGTGTACAACAGCATTTTGTAAGTTCGTTGTCTGCTGTAATAAAATAACTAGCAACAAGGCAAAGATTAGTATTTCAATATAATGTAATTTCAAAGTTTCTATAATAGAACTTTTACAAAATGCTTTTCAAGGGCTTTGGAGATATTGTTTAAAATACACGGGAGTGCAAGCACAGCGCTTTTTAAAACAGCCATGTCATGGAAACCTGAAAAAAGACATGCCTATTTTAAAGAAGTGCTATGTTTGCACTCTCGTACATTCCAAATAACTTACAGTTTTGAAGCAGGCAAAGCCCTGTTGGCTTCAGCATCTGTTCTTGAACCTGAAGTTCAACATAGTCTTCTGAATGTACAAAAGAAGTGTAGTTTAAATGGACGCTTCTTTCATGTAGCGCTTTTAGCACTTAAGAGGATAAACTTTTGGGTCCTTTTGGAAAGATAGACCCCTTTTCTCAAATCACTAGCTTCATTATCTTGTGAATCCTGCTATTGGTTTTGGGTGTACTGTACATAATATTGGAATAAGAGAGTATATAGAAAAATACCTTTATGAATTCCGCCCCCCCCCCCAATGAATTATGTTACTTGCTAATAGAATTTCTACAGAAATTTCTATCATTGTAAAGCTTGTCATCATGTGACTGGATCTGTTTTTATGACCTTTTTGCAGCACTTGTTAAGAGAATGTAGCAGTCATAAAGTGAATGTGGTGGTTATTAAACAAACACTGTAGCTGTTAAAATCATTATTTGCTACTGGGGCATTTTTGCCGAAAACCAAAAGTAAATTCCAATTTTCAGCAAAAGCATAAATTACTGACACATGAGCTTGAGACATTGCAAATAGCCATAAATGTGGGTCAGTTGAGTGTCCAAAATGCAGTTATGTGTCCATGGGGAAGGGAAAGCTGTCAAAACTTTGGAACCTGATTGTAAGTACTTTGGGGAGGGCATCCTAACTTCAAATGGCTGCTAAGTAACTAGTTGTAAATTGAGGATTATCTGAAATGGCATTTTATGGAATAGCTTTCTGTTGTATTGATGGTCCACAAGAGTACTAATCATTCAAAAAACAGCAAAGATAGAATTGTTCTTCAGGTGCTTTGCTGGCTGATAGCAGGCTTGACGAGGATTTTGACAGCGTTTCATTTACTATTTTGAGTTTACTATGGATGATTACTGTCAATATTTAAGCGATTATTTCAGTATTTGTTGATGGTATATTTTTATGTGATGATGATATTATCCATTTGTTGTCTCCAACTCTTGTATGTTGCCATAATTGATATTTTCTTTTGAATGTAAGACATCCTTAGTCTATTTTGATTTGGTAGTATAAAAAAATTAATATTCTAGCAGAAATGTAAGAAGTATAGCATGTTGTCACATGATTTATCAGGTACAGAAATACCATTCAATGGGCTAAAGGATATCCGACACCCAAGTTCTCTGTGTGAGCATATGTCTGTTGCATTACATGTGGATGAACTAAGGATATCTAGATTATAACTTGTACATTAGATGCGAATGTACATATTTGCAGACAAACACAGACTTGATACAGAACAGACATTCTGCATATACATTAGAGGCAACAAGTGAATTCTAACATATGTGCTAGTGTAAGATGCCTATATGGAAAGATGTGGTATTTAAATAAAAATAATATGTCCAAATCAGCAGGGTCATAGAATAACATTAACCATAGACCATATGCTTCAAAATCTGTTATAAATATTGTCCATTATTTGAAATGATTGTGCTTGTATGCAAACATTCAGTGTACTGCTAATGTCAGGATTTTCAGGATCTTTCTGGATATCTTTCAGATTAGAGAGACTAATCTGTCATAATACCACTGAGCTCCTTAATGCTGCCTACTAAAGATAGGGCAATAGGTGATCTTTCTAGGCCTTGAACTTTTGTAAATACATCATCTCACTTTCCTTCAGTCCCTTTGAAGTGATTGTTAGAGCTTCTATCTAGACATACATTTTAGTAGGTGCCCTCGTGCAATTAATTAATTACTATATTACCTTCTGTCTATTCCTCCTCCACTAGTCCGTCTTCCCAGTATTGAAGGAGATTATCTGTAACAGTCCATATTTATTGAAATATGCCCATAATTCCATATTTATTTAAACTATTACACCTCATGGAGCTATAAAACTAGGTTTTTTTTATGCAACAGAGCTATATATTAATATTTAAGAACATCTTAATAGAAACCCACCACAGATTTCTTTTTGTAAGGATAGGGGAATGGATTTCTAGATGACACCTGCTCAAATACCACCAGATGAGTAAACTTTTCCCTTGTTAGTACTAGGAAATGCCACTAGTATTTCTGATATCATACAAGAATTCTAGTTTTGTTTGGAAGTTAGGAAGGTGACCTTGAGGGAGATATGCAAACTTTATTGTCAAGGTGACAAAGTTTTTTAAGTCCAGAATGTCCAGATCACATCTGGAAGTGACTCAGATAGGTGGGAGAGTACAATAAAATCAAATTTGCAAGATTATGCTTTTATAACCCATTTCAATAAAATTAGCTTTAGCCTCTTTATGAGATAATTCGTGGTATGGTCTTCCATACCAGGAATTATTGATGTATTATTGAAACATTGATATATTATGTGCCATTAACTCAGTATTGGTTTTTAGCAACTACATACATATACCTTCTCCAGGATGATCTGTTCCCAGATGTGGCCCTTCAGGTCTTCCTATGATTTTTTTCTTGCTGCTTTAATTGAGAATTTAGGTTACATTGGAGATAAATCAATCTGCAAAAAGGCAGAAACAAATGGTATTGCCAGAAAAGAAACACAGACACACCCCTACAGTCATTAATAGTCAAGTTTGTAAGAGGGTTTTAACTTTTATCAGTAAAAGACCATTACATAGTAATATCGTATTAATGATCTTTTTATAGTAGATTTCTCCCATTCAATCATGTCTGATTCTTAGAGATTTCCCAGACATATTCCTGCACTTTTCTAGGCAAGAAGTGGTTTACCATTGCCTCCTTCCTGGGGCCAAGAAAAAAATAACTAACCCAAGGTCACCCAGATGGTTTTATGCTTAAGGTATACAACTCACTATATTGGTTTCTAGCTTGATGCCTTAATCGCTACACCCAACTGGCTCTCATTAGATCATTACTCTGAATAATGCCAGAGTAAGGCATAAAATCTGATTAAGGTATAGACTTTATTTTGAATGCATATTCATTTTGTCCCAAGTCTTCATATTTAAAAAGTTAGCTATGTAACTACATCTAAGAAAAACTAGGGCTAGGTTATTCAAAATGTTGTCTGCTAGATTAAACCAAACTGTTCAGTCAGCACTCCATAGGTTGTATCTGCATTGATTCATACCATAGGGAATTGAAAAATTCACATTTTGTGATATTAAAGTATAATACTCTGTAAAAGAGAACCTTATCTTTGGTTTAATAATTTTCTATACAAAAGGTTTATTTAAAAAATGAGGGGAGCAATCAGAAGATATATTTCAGCAATAAACAAGCAATCTTTACAGTCTTTCTTTTTCCCAAAAGAGCTAATAAATGTATTGATAATGAAGCTCAATCTCTTATTAAAATACTGTTTAAAAGAGTGAAATGCTAATGTAAAATAAATGCCAGATGATGAAAGAGATAACAATGTCCATTACTGCTCCTTGGATAGTTTAGATTTTTTAAAAATACCAGTTTCCTGGCATATAATTTTCTCATGTATTTTAAAAGAGAAATAAGCTAATATTAAAGGATTATAGGGTCGTAAAAAGGGAGATTAAGGTTGAAAGTATAGTTACTCAGAAAGGAGAATATTTGTAATTCAGGATAGAAATGAAATGGTGCTCTCTGAGCTTGATTGTTTTCTTGCAGATGTTTTATTACTCAAACTAGGTAGTGCACTGACGAGGCACTGATGATGTTACCTAGTACTGATGATATTGCTTAGTTTGGGTAATGAAACATCTGCTAGAAAACAATCAAGGATCAGAGACCACCAAGGCTCTCTCAAAGTATAGTTAATTAGATAAAAAGTACTAATAATTAATGAATTTAGATGTCTTAATTCAGGGTTGGGTACTATATAACCTTCCAACACCCCAATATATTCTGGGCAAATGTAAGAGTGGAAATAGAAAAAGATGTCTTTTCATCTTTACTTTTCCATGTTTAACTACCC
>JANHFK010009530.1:155299-166679 GCA_036250565.1 Sibynophis collaris | reverse complement strand
ACCAACCAACCAACCAACCAACCAACCAACCAACCAACCAACCAACCAACCAACCAACCAACCAACCAACCAACAAATAAACAAACAGGTAAAATTAAATTAGCAGAAAAATACAGCTAAGTTTGTAGCAGTGGAACAGAGAAAAGATTTTAGAGGAAGGGACATTGTTTTAACCTCTGCAGGATATAAAGACTGCCCTGACAACCTAGATCAATTCCATGGGATAGAGATCCCAAATCCTTGGGAAAACAGCACTATAGCAGGATAAAATGAGTAAATAAATGGGATGTAAGAAACTTCTTAATATGAAGCCAACAGTGTATGTTTTAGTCCTTCCTACCTATGAGGATTGCAACCCTATAATCATTTGCTTTGGGGTGGGTCAATGGAGCTGAGCATTTACTGGCCAGATGCCATTTCTGATGCCTATGCGGAGTTCACAGAAGATATTTTGTCTTTGTGCCCTGATAGAGAAACATCTGTTGCTGCCTATGATAGAATTCTCAACCTTCTGAGTGGGAGGTAAGCATCCTCACCTCTAGGCCGCTGTGCTTCTCACCTATGAGGATCCAGTAGGACAAAATAGATGCAAAAGTTCAGGCTAGGTCCAAAACGATTCAATTGTTTTGGCAGGTGTGCAATTGTATGTCCACGCATGTGAATTTGACACATATACATAAACCAAACACAACAATTTGAGCAAACAAAATGACATGTGGTAGAAGAATGTAAGGTTGAACATTAGTATATAAAAAGAAATGTAGATGGAAATACATGCAAATATCCATGTTGATGAATTGTATAAACAATTGATAGAGAAATTAATGTGAGATTTGCAGAGGTGGCACCAACATCTCAAAAGAGATAAGATGAAGGAAAACATCTATGTAACTTATGGAATTTTTGAGATGTAGAAGGGAGTGCTTGTCTCCATGGAGATGAAGATCAGGGAAGGCTTAGAAAAAATTCACAGTACTTAAAAAACAGCAGTGACAGGGAAACAGAAAACACAACCTTGCATTACTGCTCAACATCTATTTAGCTATGATACCCTGGAGCCTGACGCAAAAAGTAGTTGTGTCAGGGGCATTATACTTTAGATCTCTGTCTCCCAACTGGATTCTGTATACAAAATGAGTATTGCATTGTTGAGAAAATTAGTTTATGTTTTGCTCATCTTGACAAAGGTATTCATAAGACTTTCATCTCTAGTTCCCCAGAAGGCTTTAGCAGAGTGAAGAGAGAAAATAACTGTTTACTTCACATTCAGTTGACTGCTTCTAAGGACTGTGTATGTAGAGGAGCAGTTTAAGAGTTTCACAACATAATAATAAACATGTCTATTCTGCATTCAGTGGGTGTGCATAAAACTCATTAAAATTAATGGATGTACACACACACAAACACACACACACACACATGCACATCTGTCCAAAGCAGTTCACTACAGGATAAAGCCCTCTTCATCGACTAGTTTTGGCCTACATGGAATTGTATTCTGAAATTTCTGGAATGTGCTAATTGCCAAGTGTGTGTGTGTGTGTGTGTGTGTGTGTGTGTGTGTGTGTGTATCTATAATGTATCATTTGGCTATCAACTATGTTCATGTTTATATAAAATCAACATTCAATTCCTAGAGAACTTATGTAAAAGTTAATTGTGAATACAATATTTTAATTTGGACATATCAGTAGGTTGCACTCAGTGCAATTATGTTTCAAACAGATTGTGTACTAAGATGGGTGGGAAACAAATCCATCCAATATTTGTCTCAAGCCAATCCCATCCACACAAAAAATTGCCACTCCTTCCACTATCATCCTGATAATACAGAAAAGAAAGGGAGAAATGCTGAGTCGTTTTGTGGTCAAGTTGTAAACTATTATTTTCTGATTTATCCTGGATGGAGGACTTCTCTCTCTATGAAGGATAGAGAGTATTGGCTTTTTGTCTCTTCCTCTATGGAGTAATTGTGGTCTATGGGGACAGAATAGAAATCTATGTTATCATGCGTGGAGAACTTCAGCTGCATTATAATTCTTGATTAGGGTCAAAGCACAAGAATCTCACTAGAAGAACATTCAGCAGAAGAACTTCAGTAGAATATCCTTGGTTATTTCATGATTTTCTCAATTGAAAAATTAGGCATATCTCCGACTGGGGAAAAAAAATCAAGTGATAGATAACACCTTTGTGAGCATTCCTGTTGCAATGCAGGAGGCTTTGTTTCATTCACCTCTTGTTTATTATGAAGAAGGAAAATTCATCAGTGTCACAACAAAATCAATGCAATAGTAACTTAGGTTTTGTGTGAAGGAAAGGGCTACAGATACTTTCCATATTCTATAGCTGCTGCCTAATTTCTGCATGGGCTGGATGCTAAAGCTGCCTTGAGCTGCAAGACATTTGAGCTAGAAGCAGCACCTCTGCTTTTGGGCAATCTATATTTTCCCAATTAGGGCAATTGAGTCTGTCAGTTGAAGTACACTTGCTTTGGCCAACAGTGGTTATATTAATGGGGTTGTAAGAAATGAATGGGCAAAATTAGGGCGGATAACTGGAAGTTCCAAATCCCTGATATAAGATGACATCTGGATAACAAATATTAGATCTAAGAGAGCTTTATGAGAATACATTCTGAAGAACATTCTGAGAAAAACGATGGATGGTGATGTAAGCTAGTACGATTTATATTTTTTACACTACCAGAAGTTTGTATTGTTTTCAAGAATGATCACTTAAAATTGCTAAAAGCCCAGTGCCATTTTATAGATAAGTTGCTTGAATTCATTCCAATGGTGATGCTTCAAAGGAGGAGAAAGCTGCATTTCAGTTGTTGCAAATTTAAGGATGAAAGTTTCTTTTCTGCTTCCAAACAGTTTAATTTTAGACACAAATAGAAGCTGCTGTTTTGTTACCTATGCTTCACAAATGACATATTTTAATAGGCTGCCTGTAATTTATTCACTGATAAGAAATTCACTTGAGAGTCTTTTCTGGGTAATTTTCTTTCAAAAACTATAGAGGTGGATACCAGAATGGGGATTTAACTTAAATCACTTGAAGAGGCTAAATCTGCTGGGCTACTTTGAAGAATGACCTTTACAGGGAGAGGGTGTATGATTAAGTTAATGGCTTTGATATATTATTCAGTATAATATCCACATGTAATATCCTTCTGGATTACCTTTATGATCTGGAGTTTGGGGACATTATTATGTAGTTTTACTGTTCCTACCTGCAGATCTGTGTGAACTCTCCTGGAAGATTTCTTTATAATGCCCCATGAACAATCTATAAAAATAGCAATAGCACTTATAGCAATAGCACTTAGACTTATATACCACTTCATAGAGCTTTTGCAGCCCTCTCTAAGAGGTTTATAGAGTCAGCATATTGCCCCCAACAATCTGGGTCCTCATTTTAGCTACCTGGGAAGGATGGAAGGTTGAGTCAACCTTGAGCTGGTGAGATTTGAACTGCTGAACTGCAGCTAGCAGTCAGCTGAGGTAGTCTGCAGTACTGCACTCTAACCACTGTGCCACCTCGGCTCCCATCTTTAATATCTATGTGAAGCTGATGGCTTTAAAAATTAGGGAAGTCCAGGTAAGAGATCACCATACACTCTGCCATCTGTCATATCTAAACTGGGTAAGGTAGGTTGCATCTGATTATTTAGCTTGAGAGCCAAGGAGGTGGTGCATGAGTGGTTTTTAAAAAATGGATTATTTGGATGGGGAGGGGCACAATGTAATGTTCAAACTTTGGAGAGCCAAAGACTATCCAATTACATAATACTATCATCAGAAAGAGTGTGGGGCATTTTGTGGGAGGTAGTGGTGACCACAGAATTACTTGAAGTAGCAATACTGAAATATGGTCATTTCCCTACTGAATTTTAATGCTGTCATCTTGGGGGCATTACAAATGGATCTCTGGAACTCTGTACGTGACTCATTGTGTGCTTTATGGAACTTCCCTTGAAGAATATCTGGAAGCTGCAGCTGGGTCCAAATGCAGCAGCCCAGGCAGTTGTGTATGCTCCTTGACCTCTTCATTGTACAACTCTGCTCCATAAGCCGCATTGGTTTCCCCTGTGCTTTCAGGTTTAACTCGAGGATCTAATAATTACCTATAAAGCTCTACATGGTATAGGGTTGGGTTATTTGAGGGCTACCTTTCCCCAGTTGTGTCTACCTGCCCCAGAGTCAGAGGCCGAGGCCTGATGCATGTCTGAACCATTTGAGAATGCCATCTGGCAGGATATGTTGATGTTGGATTTTGAAATTTATTTATAGTTTTATCTTGGCTGCCAATTATGTGTTTATTGTTATGCTATTGTTAGGTTGTATTTTTTAAATTGTTGTTACCTGTGCAGAATATCAGCAATGAGACAATCACCTTTCAAACTGAAATGAATAAATGAATAAATCAATATGCCTGCATTTGACTTAAAAAAAAACAATTGACATTTTATAATCTGTAAGTATTCTGCTTCTTTATTCAGCACTCCTAACTGGTATAAAAAGCAATCATTACCATCACTGTTATCAAATATAAAGCATTTTTAAAATTCCATTAGCTGAAACATTCAATGTGAAAGCCTTAAAAAGGTGATAGTTGGGATTAATCATATACAAAACTGTACAAAGAAAAACTAAGTGAAAAAACAAATGTTAACTAATGTCAAAAATACAACATGGTAGGTACCTTCTAAATACCAGAAAAGATAGTTAATATATTCAAAATGAAAATGACATTTATTTAATATTGTTCTCAAACTAGTCTAAAAATTAGCATTATACATTTCTAAAAAATTAAATCATCCTGGCAATCATTCCTAAATAGATATGGTGATGTCTAGAATTCACCAACTTATGTTTACCATGATAACATTTAAATATGACTTTATCCATGTCTATAGTAATTATCTGTGTTCATTGGTGGCCATAATAGCATTCTGGCAAAACAGATTTCAGAAACCGAAGGCTTGAAATAATTGTTTCTGTGTTATGATGACACATATGAGCAGGAAGGGTCTACATTGATAAAAATATTCAGCCAGGCAAATGGAGAACGACTGATTTAGGCAGTTTCACAGTTGCTGCAAAGAACAATACTTGCTTCCAATACTTGGAAGTATTGTCTCCCTTGTTTTTTTAAAAAAAAATCAAACGAACAAACAATGTAGTGGCTTGACTTGAGTTACTGTGGACAGAGTCAAGAAATGGCTTAATCTCTTTCCAAAACTATTGTACTTGCAATACAAAGAAAGAGAACAATTTTTATTATTTTTCAATCCTTCATATGATGAGATTCCCATGAATTAGGAAACTGTGAACAAGTCAATTGTGTGTGTGTGTACGTGCGCGCATGTGCCAAGGACTAAAGACAACCTCCTTTCCCATTTCAAGTATAAATTTGATTTAAGGATAGAACTGTCCATTTGTGAAAAAAGGATTAGAACTGTGTTTTATTATATTTTACACCTTTGAGTCAGTGTTAACTCCTGGCAGTGTTGACTCCTGGACCAGCAGGTTTTTTCACAAGGTTTTTCAGAAATGGTTTGCCATTCTCCCTTTCCTAAGGAAGTTATTCATGCAGTGCATTGTGCCTAAGGCAGAACTAGAACTCACAATCTCCCAGTTTCTAGCGTGATGCCTTAACCACCACACCAAACTGGCTCAGAAAATTACAGTTTAAGAAATATGTAGCTGAACTTCAAGGCATAAAAAATTATTCACAGGCATGGTTAATTGAATGAAGCAAAGACTAAGGTCTGCATTCATACAATATGGTGGCACTTGGTTAGTTTTTAACCTTGTTATGACGATGGTGTTTCACCATCAAAGGAGTAGCTACCATTTTTGCTTTCTGGTAACATCTCCAGTGCACATAGTGCAGGTCAGGATGGGAGAACCTTGGATAAAAAATTCGTTCAATTATCTATGTGGCTCAAGAGAATCGAATGGATTGCTGAATATCTTGACAACAGCGGCAGAAATTGTGATGATGTTGTGAGAGCGTTGCATTCAAATAGCAGGTGTCAAAGTGTAGAATTAACTATGGTGGGTAACATTTCACATTTTCCCCATGCTATAAAATCTAACAAGTCATTAAAATGTATTCATGTTGCTCCCCAAACTGTACTGTAAGCCTGATGACAATTTTTGTTCACTGCACAGATCTAGCTGTGCAATGTTTTCATTTTCACCCATCCATAGCAGTTGGAATCGCAACCCCAATATTGCTTTAGTGGATCTTAAGAGGGCTGTAAGGAGAAAGAAAGGAGGGGGAAAAAAAGCCTACTTTGAATTTCAATCAGACTACCTACAGTAGAGGCATAACATTAACAAAGATGCTTAAACAGCACTCTGCAAAGATGTTAAGAAAATATTTGTAGTGATTCACACACACCTATAGACAAAAACAGTTCTTGTTGCTGTTGAAGCAACAACACAGCACAGCCTTAATTAAAGCATCGTCTGACCTGTTTTTTTAATGCTACAGTTGCAGAATCCTGTTAAAAGAAGAAGAAGAAAAAAAAGGATTAATTACAGATGGGCTGTGTGTGTCATGATAATTAACAATTGCCGCTTCTCCTATTTGTCACATTCTGAAACTTTTTTCCCTTGCTTTAGTTAGGTAAAGGGAATCAGAATTTTTATCACATTCTTTGCCCGCAATCCCTGATGGAATTGTCACCCATAAATTTGCACAGCATATACAAAATATTGCGCCATCAGCATTATTGCACCATCAGTGTTTTTCACAGGAGAGTGTGCCCATATATTGCCCTACGTGAAGCGGTAAACACAATGATGGGGATAGCTAAATATGAATTAATAAAAATTAATACATGGCACTGAATACACCATTATTGACTATGCTGTTGAACTGCTATATAAATACCAGCTAATAGAATTAAAATTATCCATTCATCCTGCTCTTTTTTTTCCTTTTTATGATTAGCAGCCTGCTTCCTCCTCATCCCCATGTGTACCAAAAGGATACAAAGTCAAACAGTGGATTATATAATGCATATATTTGCAAAACAGCATGAATCATGCCAATCCATTTCTAAATATTGGAAGTGAAGGTTCATTGGTTCCTTCTTTCTTTGGCCAGAAAACTTACTTTATGAAGGATGTCACTGTGACACTTTTTTTTTTAACATCTTCTGTATATTCCATTTTATCTTTACTTGATTTAGAACAATAGATCATGGAGAAATGGGAAATAAACTGCAATGGCTTTAAGGCAATATACTGGTGAACAGCTGAAAAATCCCAGGAGCTATTCTGTATTTTGCTCAGTTGTCTGGTTCTCTAGTCTAGGTCATCAACTATGTCTGGCACTCGTTGTCTCAACTGTTAAGCAGGAGCTATATTAGTGATGCTGAGGGCTACACTAAGAAACTTCTGCAGGCTCTAAAAAAGAACAACTAATGTTCCTTTCTGTACTCATTTCATATCTGTTAAGTTTTCCCATAGATCTCTAATCACAGGCATTATATTCTTCTTGCCCATCTTCTGAATGTTATCTCTGGTGCTGTTCAGGAAAGACTAAGAGAAAGGGGACTGCCAGGATCCTTTTGGACATATACTTGAGTTTAAAAGACTTAAGAGAATTCTATCCAGACTGAGACAACTTGACAACAGCTTTTAAGATATTTAGTTTGGACTGTAGGCTTTAGGACAATTCCCCTGCAACTAGGCCCTCTCATCTTTCTGTTCCATGAAACCAATGGTCAACCACTTTCCTTCCTATAGGTAGGACTTTCAGGAGATAAATAGTTTAGTTTGTGTCTGTATGCACCTCCCCCCCTCTCTCTGTCTCTGTCTCTGTCTCTGTCTCTCTCTCTCTCTCTCTCTCTCTATATATATATATATATTGCAATTTTGTATTTACTGACAAAGAAATAAAGGGAGACTAGTATACTATACAAATATATATATATTTGTTTTCTAAGATTTTCACGGGTATATATATGTTGTTCATGGTTATTTTCGGGTATGGCCTGTGTAATATTAGTTGAATCTATGAGACGTTTCACATTTGCCATCATCAGGCTGGCTTTTTGTTTCTGAGAGGGAGAGAAAGCTTTCTCATTGATGCTTTATATATATATAGAGGACCCAGTTTGTGGGGGGCAATAAGCTGGCTTTGTATAAATATACAAAAGTATGAAGGCTATTGCTTAGCGCATTGTAAGCCACCCTGAGTCTCCGGAAAAGGGCGGCATATAAATCAAATTAATAAATAATAAATAAATAAACACACAAAGCCATCTGAGATGACCTTGCAATAGCAGACCATCCTCCACACCCTTGGAATTCTGGGTGTTGTAGTCCCCACAGGTTCAGAGGGTGCCTGATTTTTAAGACCGCCAACATCTACTGCATCCAAATTCGCGCCGAGCTGACGGCAAGGAGAAAAAGGGTTAGAGTTTGGGGAGGGCCCCCCCCCCTGAATTTTGATCACAGTCTGGCTTCGAAAGCCCCCCCATCCCCAGGGGACACAGCCGAGAATCCTTTGTGCTATCAAATCCCAGGTGCATTACGTGCCAGGCCGAATTTGAGTTTACAATTTGGGATTAAAATAAATCCGAGTCTTTTTCTGCATGCCTGCTCAACTCTCCGGCTCCCGGAGACTGCTGGGTAAACTGCCTATTATCCGCCGGTTCCGCTCCGGTGGGTTCCCCAATAAAACTTTTCATATCCTTATAAACGAACTCGATTGCCATGTTATAAACATTTACACTGTGCTAACAGATCATCTCCGCACATCAGAATTGGCTAAATTCCCTTTTCCAGATGAATATATTGGAAGAGATTAGAGATATGATAGCTTTTCAAATTGCTGAACCCAGAGAAATTAGTTTAGTGAGCATTTACAGAGGCTAAATTGGAACCATTAAATAGTGGATTAAATTGATGGTACTTTCCATTGTCTATCCTTCGGTACTGCTGTAAAATCAATTAGCCGTCACTATTCCATTCTCCATATAGTGAGATTGTCAGTCGGCAAGGAGCTGGAGAAATTCACAGCAGTGGCAACCAGTGTGAAAATACACCTATTAGGTGATGTGGCATGAAATAATATCACAGGGCAGAAGGCCCGGTGAGATTTATCCTCGCCTTATCTCGACTTCAACCGAGAGGGGACAGACAATAGTTTTGAGTTGACACTCATCTGCTCGGTACACGGATAGACAAGGATGCTTCTAGAGGGCTGACAATTGTACTGACATCCCTTTCTGCATTGCTGCCTCTCCCCTCCCCCCAGTTCTTCTTTTTTTTTTGTTTTTTTTTTGTGACGGATAAATAAATAAAAACAAAGCAGAACCCTGCCCGTCGTGTTATTCGCTGGGATTTGCCGTGTTTGCATGGCTATGGAGGCGCGCATTCACACGTCTACACCAACACGGAGTTCGGTGGCTGAAGAAATATCAAAGGAAAAAGCATTTGCTGTTTCGGAGTCTGGCAATGGGCAGTGGAAGCCTCCCCAATAAATATTAATTAATTATTTCCCCCTGGGCTGAGGGTGACAGATGGGTCATTCACCTGGAGACGTCTCAAGGTGGACAGGGAAGGGGAAGGGGAAGAATAGCCATAGACTTATATGCCGCTTGACAGCCCTCTCTAAGCGGTTGACAGAGTCAGCCTGTTGTCCCCAACAATCTGGGTCCTCCTTTGACCGACCTTGGAAGGATGGAAGGCTGAGTCAAGTTTGAGTCGGTCGGGATCGAACTCCTGGCAGTGGGCAGAATCAGCCTGCAATACTGCCTTCTAACCACTATGCAAGGAAGGAAGGAAGGAAGGACTAGCAATAGCACTTAGACTTATATACCACTTCACTGCTTTACAGCCCTTTCTAAGTAGTTTAGAGTCAGCCTCTGGCCCCCAACAATCTGGGATCCTTTTTGCTTTGTAAGATGTTCAAGACCATTATTTAACGACACCAAAAAGTCATCACACAGATTGAGCATACTCATCATATTTTGAAGTCCTCCTGGCCTGTTATCACAACTGTTTGCCATGCAGCACCACGGATAGTTGGTCCTTGTAAAGGAAGAAGAGTTTTCGTTGGGGGAAAATATCCTGCCTGTCTTTTTTTCTAATCCAGATGGAACACTTGAGCTTCTGCTCCAGTGACAGCTTCTATTAAGACAAAGAAGGGAGCAGGCCAAAACTAGCATCGACTATCAATTACAAGACACCCACCCCCTCCTCTTTATTAGAGAAGGATGTCGGGCAGATTTTTCCCAAACTAAGAGTTGTGTGTGCTTTTGGTGAGTCGTATCTTTTTGTGGTGTGTAACTACCTGGAACAGAAGAGGGGGGAGAGGGATATTTCTTACTCTTTTCCTTTTTTTTTTTTAGTGCTTTTGGAGAATTTCCTAACTGATTAATGATGAGTGTTTGACAATCAAAAAATGGTCTTGTAGCAAAGGCACCAGGCTAGAAACCAGGAGTAGGAATTCTACTCCCAAAGCTAGTTGAGTGACTTTGGGCCAATCACCAGGACATAGTAAGTTCTAGTCCCGCCTTAGATAGGAAAGTGACTGGGTGACTTTGGGCCAATCACCAGGACATAGAAAGTTCTAGTCCCACCTTAGACAGGAAAGGGACTAGGTGACTTTGGGCCAATCAGCAGGACATAGTAAGTTCTAGTCCCACCTTAGGCAGGAAAGCAACTGGGTGACTTTGGGCCAATCACCAGGACGTGGTAAGTTCTAGTCCCACCTTAGGCAGGAAAGCGACTGGGTGACTTTGAAGCAATCACTAGGAGACTGGGAGTTCTAGTCCCGCCTTAGGCCTGAAAGCGACTGGGTGACTTTGAACCAATCACTAGGAGACTGGGAGTTCTAGTCCCGCCTTAGGCATGAAAGCCAGCTGGGTGACTTTGTGCCAATCACCAGGAGACTGGGAGTTCTAGTCCCGCCTTAGGCATGAAAGCCAACTGGGTGACTTTGAACCAATCACTAGGAGATGGTGAGTTCTAGTCCCACATTACCAAAACAAAAATCCTATTTTTAAAAATTCTAAATTCAAAATGGACTTTCCAGCTCGTTTCGCTGATTTTGTCTACTCTGCTTAACCTTCCGGTGGATGTTTTGGTTTTCCCTCCTGACTCTCCTCTTTCTCCTTCCTCCCACTCACACAGATCATGATTAAAATCGACCGAGAAGGCGGTCGCTTAGAGAGGACGGAAGATTGTCCTCGGAGCATCTACACCCTGGCCATGAAATGTTGGGCCCACAACCCAGACGAGAGGCCGAAATTCCGGGAAATTATTCACCTGTTGCAGGAGGTGAGTGGACGGCCGTGTTCATACATGACGCCTGGCATGTTTGGGAAAAGCATGTGTGTGTGTGT